>JBAMDO010000575.1:600000-874793 GCA_037074765.1 Mansonella perstans
AATTTCCTGCTGAACAAATTAAATGCTTTGGAATGGGAAAATTTTTTTCCGAAAATAATTAAGTTCGAATTCGCTTGGCTATATTTGATTAAGGTAAGTGAACATTATCAATCCATCAAAGAATTCACCATCGTATATAATGACTAATTAAGTGCTAACTGCAAAATAGATTGTGATGAAAATTTGAATTGTATTCAAAATAAATTGAATGCTTGATCGATTTCTGCTTTATTTGAATTTTAGTATTCTAATTCAATCAAAAAAACTGGAGCTGAATTTGTCTTTCTTGAATGTTTCATCTCAAAACTTACTTATGCCGTTGATCTGCTGTTAACAAAAAAATAACTTCAAAACCATTTGATGAATGGATCACAACATTATGAATGAATAAACGAAGTAATGCTAGAGTTTTTAGTACTGCCGCAGCATAGTCATCTGCTTTCATGTCCTCATTATACAGTATCGTTAATCGATATTCATCAGCTGAATGTTAACATTTTACAGTATATTTACAAAAATATCACTTCTTTTTTGCATTATCAATTTTATTTCAAATTTATAAAATAAAATCCAAAAGGTTCCTTTTTACAAGATTTATTGATTAGTCTATTATTATTATTAATACTACATCACGAATTAAGATGTATTAGGGACAAAAATTTTTTTCCAACAATTACCAAATTTTTTTTTTAAAAATAATCCTGAACCGGTGCACTGTAATTTGCCATAGGCTAATATTGTTATCCGATCACCTAAAATATCCGCTTCATCCATGAAATGTGTTGTAAGTAGTATTGTGCGCCTTTTCTATAAAAATAAATTAGCTTTAAGTTATTTGAGTAATTTTTAAAAAATTTGATTAGCCAAATAAGAAGGCTTCTATTTTTACCATAAAATTATGCAATGTAATACTTTCTGAGGACTAAATGATAGAAGGAATAATTAATTCTTGAGAAATTATTGAAAATGAACTAGTTTAGTTTTTAATTAATTCCTCGAGAAAAGACCTTTCCAGACCTTTTCATCCTGAAGTAATAACCAAGTTTCATGACGTGCATCCGGATCCATTCCGGAAGTTGGCTCATCCAACAAGACAATCTAAAAATATTAAAAAATAAAAGTGGATCTTAGAGGGATGAAGAAGTGAAAATATTACAACAGATTAATTCCGACGCATTCATTCAGAATCTGGTTATTTCGGATTTCCAATCCTAAATTAGTTTTATTTCTCTTAAAAGAAATGAAAAGTCAGTTTTAAAGTTTTGTTTTGCTGAATTCATCCAATCATTCCTCTGCTTAGAATATTTTTTCGACATATGAAACGTATCGGGCAATTTACCCGGTTGATATTTTTGCTACCGCACCTTTGTTATAACAAGATGTTTGCATATGAAAAAATTCATATTCAAATCGCTACTTTTTGAACTTCGAAAAAATTAAACTTATTCACCTCAGAGCAACCAATAAGTGCAATAGCCAAGGATAATTTACGCTTTTGACCACCAGATAAATAATGACCGTAAACATGTGCCTTATGGTCAATTTTAAGCCTATGCAATATGTCATTTGCTTCTTCCACTTGCCAGTTTCGACCTTTCAGCTTTAATTAAATTATTTCAGGATAAAATTTTTTCAATTAATGCAAATGTTTAGCAATTGAATGCTTGAACAGTAGGTGAAAATTGAGCTCATTTGCAAATATATATTTTCATTTTAGGACAGAAAACAGTTTGAAAATAATTAATTCTAAGGACAGTCTCAGAGGATCGTAGATCGTATTCTAAAATTATTCCGTGAAATTCTTTCTAAAAAATTCATTTTATAGAAAAGCTTAAAATGTCAGCTCATTTTTGTGAATTAATCCCAAAATTATTTCGGCATTTTGCTGCTTCCTGACATCATCAAGTGTTTCACTGGCACAATACCTTGCAAAAGAAATAAAGATGTTCCATAACCGTTAAACTATCAAAAATAATGTTGTATTGTGGACAAAATCCTAGCCGAGTCCGGATTTCTGGCATCTCTTTCCGGATATCATGACCTTCAATGTAAGCAGTACCGCTACTTGGTTGTTGCACACCTGAATGGTGGATTAAAAAATCTTATTTAGAATATTTAAACTGAATAATTTCTACGCATTGTCGCCTTTATTCAACTACTCATTGAACAGATAGAAATTTTACGGAAAAAAATTGTGATCTGTTTATACTCCAAAAATACTTTTTAAATTTTCAAACATTTTGCTTAAAATGTTTCAAATTTTATTCACAACAAAAGATTACCTGTAAGAATGGAAAATATGGTACTTTTACCAGCACCATTTTGTCCTAATAAGACTGTTATTTGGCCAGAATACATTTTCGTATGCACATGATTCACAGCCTTCGTTTCCTTTTTTGTCTTTAAATTTTTTAAAAATAACAATTCTGTTTAATTCCAAATAACTTAACTTGAAAGTGATAAAATGAAACTAAATAAGCAATTAATATGATTAAATATGAGTAAATTTTTCCACAGCTTTTAATTAAATTTCAAAAAAATGCAAAAATTAAGTAAAATTAAGTAATCGATAAAGGCAAAATTGAGTAATTATGGTTCATTAGATTCATTTTTCAGCAGTAAAGAAATCAGTTCGGTGGAAAAAAATTTCCAAACAAAAAAAATAGCAAAAATTAATCAATTAATTAAGTAATCAACCAATGTCAAAATTAAGTAATCATAGCTCATTGGATTCATTTCCCAGCAGTACAGAAACCAGTTCGGTGGAAAAAAATTTCCAAACAAAAAAAGTGGCAAAAATTAATCAATTAATTAAGTAATCGACCAATGTCAAAATTAAGTAATCATGGCTCACTGGATTCATTTCTGAGCAGTACAGAAACTAGTTCCGTGGAAAAAAATTTCCAAACAAAAAAATAGGAAAAATTAAGCAATTGATCGACGAATGGCAAAATTAAGTAATTATGGCTCATAATTCCATTTTTCAGCAGTACAAACATCAGTTAAGTGAAAAAATTTTCAAAATTGATTTGTTTCGCGATTTTTCGCCGTTCCGTTTTAGCTTCTTTTTTTTACAATTTTTTGCTGAAAAATTCTAAATGGGCCATTTAATTTTAGTGCAAATAACAACAGATTTTAAAAGACTTACAAAATGTTGTGAACTTTTATGTTGTAGAAGTCTGTGCAAGAGAGGCTTTTGATAAGTTTTGCATAAATCGACAATTTCTATGGTAGTACGCAAAGTTTTTGGTGCAGTTTCAATAAATGACGAGTCAACATTTGGTGGATCTTTGAAATCAGTTTGGATATATTTACTCAAATTTTGAACTTTTTTCTTGCCACACCAATAAGATCGCTGCAACAGATATTCGAAGCTGCTTGTATAAAACTTAATTTTTAATTCAATTACCATAAAATTAAAATTTATGATATGCAATTCACCAGCAGTTGAGAGAGTAGAATTCTCAGTACTTCTAGAATGTTTGGAAGACTATCTAGGACAATGTGCATTTTAAGTAAGTAAAACTTTGAAAGGTGATAAATCGTCAATATCAATAGATGATTGGATCTTATCATAGGCAAAAATAAGAGTTAGTAATTTGATGATTATGTCATAAAGAGTTTTTTACTAGGAAGCAGCAAAATAAAGTAAAGTAAAAAAATAAAGGTAAAGTAGTAAAATAAAGGTAAAGCAAAATTCACTTGCAAGAAGAAATACGGTTTCTGTGGTACTCCACCAAAGCCAGGATATACTGCTTCAACATACCAGGTTACAATAGCAAGAATAATAGCATCAACGATAAGCATCAGGAAGAAGTGACTCAAAGTTAAAGGCTCATCCGGAGTTGGATTTTCAAAAAACTGAGACCAGGACGCTCCGGATCCTAAGACGAAAAAATTATGACAGTTCAAGAAAGGAACTCTGAAGTATAAATCATTCTGAGAAAGGTCCTCAAAGAAATGATAATACGCAATTTGTCAACTTCAAAGAAAACTTTGATATTCAAATTCATATCAATGTATACTCTATACGAAGTATACATTGATGTTCTACAGAATAAATAATCAAAATCGACTCATTTATTAGGAATAGTTTTTAAGTAAAGTTGAATTAAATTTTGTTAAAATTCGAACAAATAAATCTTTATTTGAGAACTCTTAAATGTCCATAATCACAATTATGGAAATAGCGGTAAATAATGCTGCAGTTACGTCAGTTAGGAAGAATTTTCATTTAAATGACCTGATAATTAAACTATTGAGAATTTGAAAAAAAGCCAACCGACTGTTTCATGTTGACATATGAAACCTAATGCATAGGTGAGAGCAATATCCGGATTCAGTGAGTTTATCAAACGGATTGATGGTGGAAAAGGTGCAATTAAATCTTTAATATTGAAAAGCAGATGCCAACCATAAAGTACAACCCATATAAATGGTATAATTTGCATTGCAGCATCACCTGATTATCATCAAGTAATAATTTATTGAGATTTTTAGCGAATTAAATTTTAACTGATTGAAAGTTAAAATGTGAAAAGAAATGTGAAACTTTAGCTGGAATATTTGCAAATAGTGAGGGTTAGCGAAATGTACTGTAATTTACGGAATATTCTTTCTCGAAAAGAAGCATTAAAAGTTTTATTTCGAAATTTCGAGAAAATAATTTACCTGAATGAAGGAAGGTGGAAGCAGCAAATGCTATGTACATCACATTGATTCCGTAAAGGGTAAATAAAACAAATGCTATGGTAGGATCACTTTTTGGTGTTACAACAGAGTAAAGCACGGATAAAATAATTATGTTTATTGATAATTTGATAAGATTACTTGTAAAATAGGAAAGCCATAAAATCCATTGTGATAGGCCCATTACTTTCATATATGACTGAAAAATCGATTCTTCCAGAAAAAAATTTTTTTTAACTTTTATCTAATAAAATTTTTTTTTAACTTTCAAAGTGCTTCAGCTCTTTACTGGAACGAACATAAGTTAGTTGAATTATTTCTCCACAAATTTGTTTAGTTTTTCATACTTTCAATACACGTTTACTTCCAATCAGTCAAGACAACATGGTGTGGGTGTGGAATTTTTGCGGACGATTGAAATCAATCAAATTTTAAATAAACCTTTATTTGAGTTTCTTTCTCGATTACTATCGTTCGTGCGATGTATACAACATTAATCATAAACGAAAATACAATTACGGTAGATAAGAAGTACACGCCAAGCTCGATAATTATACTTTTGTAAGGTGGATATGGAAAACGTTGAAGCTTAAAATAGTTGAAACTTAATCTTCAATCAATAAATTAATAATGGTAAAAGTTTCAGTTCAAAGATACTTTAAGTGATAGATGTTGAAATAATTGTGAATGAAATAAATTGAAATGCTAGTTATTATCGGCCGTTTAGTAAAATTTTGAAAATCATTATGAGATTTGAAATTTTCAGGATAAAATAGCTTTTTGTATAATTCTTTTTCGTAGAACTGTACTGCTGCTGCTTTAAAATTTTTGTTTTAAAAAAAATTTAGCGTCTTTAAATGTAAATTAGTAAAGTAAGTTTAATTGAAGAATGGATATGATAATTACTGGTATAGTTAGAAATTAATAAGTTACCATTAAAACAGAATTACTGGTTGTATTTGACAAATATTGTTGCACGGCGACATCAACTGCTTTCTGCAATGTTAAAAAGCCTTCTTGCCAGTAACCTAAAAAACAATCTGAATTATTTTAAATGATCAATGTTCATGCTAATTATTTTTATAGTAGTAATAAGAAGACAGGTTAATTTTATTGAGACAAAATAGATGATTCGCTATATGAATTACTTACAAGAATTTTTCCTTTTAATAACTGCATCATAATTTATCTTCTTTTGCTTAATTATTTACAATGATGGTTTTGCAGTAATTGGCATTAATAAAAGTCAATTACCAGGATATCCACCACTAGGACTTGATTTACTCAATGGTCCAATATGGACAGGGACAGCGAATTTGGTTTTTGTATCCCATGGTAATAAACTACTTAATAATGGTCGATAGCGGCGCTTCGTATTTGACAATCGAATTGAATAACTAATAGTATCGGTTGTATTGACAGAATTGGCGAACTGATCATCGAAAACAATTCCACCTGTGGTTTTAGTTTCATAAAGATACAAGTTTTTCCACAAGGGAATGATGACTTGTTAAGCTTAATTTCAAAGTTTTGGCTGGTGAGGTTTCCGATAAAGTTCTGATCAGACTTTCGATGAAGTTTTTGATCAGAGAAGTTCTAAAGTCTTACTGAGAAGGCAATTTGAAATGTTAAAATTAAAAATAAACATTTGTAACGTTCAAATTTCAAATAAGGGAAGTTTATTTAAAAGTAAGCATGGGAAATGATTTATATGAAGGAAAATTTCGAAATAAAAACGAATAAGAAAATAGAAATGGATATTTGAAGTACCGATGATCGGATTGTTGCATCGTAGTTTCGATATTGAACTCGCAATGTATTCCACCAATTCTTTTTCATTTTTTTTGGCTGTAAATTTCGACAAAAATTTTACAAACTGAATTAGTTAAAAAATATGATAAATTCAAACTAATCATCATTTATTTTAGAAAACAGGAAAGAAGAGAAAACAAATTGATATAACACAGAGATTTATTGTTAATTTCAATTTCACAATTATTTTCATACCTTATCTTTTCATCGCAATGCACTTGCATATTGTTATTACTTTTAAGGCAGCGAAATTAAATCATATCATTTGACCTATTCGTTAGGACGTTCGTTGAAAGATATTGAATGCACTTTGGAATTCAACGAATCATAATCAAGCAATAAAAAATAATGCTTTTTGGATTTTTGAATTTATTTAAAATTTCCAAGAATACATTTCATCATAAATTGCATCTTCCTAATTTTTTAATCCTAATATAATGCTTAAAATAGGCTTTATGAATGAAATCAAAATACTGTAAGAATTACGTATGACTTTTGCTGTAGAAGAAATTGCAACCACGACATCAGGATGAAATTTTTGAAAGCTGACAAAGTTTGTTAGATGTTCATGCAATGTATCATTTTTCAATTGTTCGATTATATCCGAAGTGGTGTACCGTTCCTGCACCAACAGTTCAATTCAACAATGTAATAAAATTCAAAAGAAAAGAGCCAAAACGAACTAATCACTAAAGCGATCTTATAAAACGATCTTATCAGCCAACAACAGACATTTTTAACAAAACCAAGATTTTATCGAGTAGCTAATTGAACAGGAAATATTTCTCATCATTCCTTATGTCAATTAAACAAGATTATTTATTAACCTGAATAATTAGCATAATTGCATCAATATCAGGATTCGTTGGAGTATAAACAATTTCCAAATCAATATTTGCTATAATAGTGCTAGAATTGGACTCTCTAGTTACATTCAGAAATGTGCAATCATTATTTATTGTTTTATTACCAGTTATTATATATTGCGTATCAACAATTGTATCCTGAAAAAAGGATAAAAATTTGAAAAATTTTAATTATTTACGACTTCTCAAAAGTTCCACTTGGAGACGATGAGTTTTTTTATGATTTCTTGAAATTTTAACAGTCACATTAAACATAGAGGCATCGTTTCGATCATTTCAAAACAAAAATTTGATGAAAAGATAATTCAACTCACAACAAATGCTTGTGAGAAATCTGGTGGTATGATCAAATCAATAACTGATCCATGAATTAACCATGGCTTGTATACTGTTGATGGGTGTGACAGTTCGTATTTGTGTCGTAGCTGGAGATATTATATGAATCAGTCACGAAGACAAATGAATCATCACAATAATTAATTCTTACTGTAGAATAATATAAATATAATGAAATAAAGTTAAGATTATTGATAAATCATAAAAATTAAATTTAAAATTGATGAAAATTTCAAAAATCCCATTTATAGTTTTTTAAGTTTAGTTCGTTCTTTTTTTCAATGAAAAATTGGTAAAAAAACAAGACTAACTCCAATCATTAAGCCAAATGCAATACCAATCAATAACAGCGGTACGCTGAATTCTAATGCAGTAAATATGGGAGATCGAATTTGTTGAAGTAAATTTTTCCATATCAGTAATTTTAATTGAAACATTCGCCCATTGCGTTTTCTCGGCGTCATTTAATTAGTCTGATTAATCTATGCAAAATTTAGATTCCTCCTTAAAAAGAAGAAAAAACGTAAGCAATTTGCAAGTTTTTGAACGAATTTTGAATTTTTCGAAATTCGGTTTTTATTTTTTCCTTTTTTTAAATTTTTTCTAAAATAAATTCAATTTTGCTTTGGACATTGAAAAACGCTGTGTTTGTCGTCTCAAATTGATTAAAATATGATGGTATTGTTAGAAATAGCTAGTTTAAGTCTCATCCTTCACAAATTTAATTCACTCTCACAGTTGGTTCCTTCAGAAAAATCAATGGCTAATGAAATTGATAATAGAATTGTTTGCATTATTAAAATTTGACAACTAAAGCTAAAAGTTACCGCCCGACTCTAATCAACTCTTGAAATGATGGATACGAAACATATTTCTATACAGGAAGAAAAAAAGAAAAAAATGAACAGTCGTCAAGTTTAATCTTTGATTTAATAATAATAATATGCAATGAATGTGTCAAACAAAATTTTATCAGTATGTGGAAAATTATCTTTGATAAAAGCAACTGCTTTTTCTATTGAAATGATACCAACAAGGAAGATAACATGCTATCCTGGATACCAACATGCTATCTTGCATTCATCAATGTTATCTACAGAGAAGTTCAAAGTTTAGGGTTCCTTATCAACTTCGCTATGAAAAAATAAACAAGTCAATGGTGAATTGAACTAACAATTGAAAGGCATAGAAAATTTTAATATTTCTATCAAATTATGCTATGAAAATATGATTTACATGAACAGGTCAATGAAAAAAAAAAAAAAAATCCATTAGAATTAAATCATTGCAAAGAAATATTTTAATTGCAATGTTTGCCTATTTTGGGGGCGGGGAGAAATACTTCATTGAATAGAGGAAATGAACAAAATGAAATTTCAGAATTTGCTGTTCTTCTATTAAACTAAATTTACCAAATAATGATGGGTATGCAAATTTCAAATGAAATAATTTTAATTTATATTGATCATTCATGGAGTTTGAAATGTACACTTGTGATTTATAAAATTCTCTCAGGTTCCTTTTATTGTTGAAGATTGTTGTTGCTTGCAATGCAGGAATAACTGATATTGTTGCACGAGCTGATATTGTTGTAGTGTTGACAAATGTAAAATTATGTATGGTTGGTTACCATGCTCATTCTTTTGACCATCAGAATAGTTCGACAAGAAGTTTGACATTTTATGTATTTTCTATAGTTGTTTAAATTTGACAAACGATATTATCAAATCATTTAAAAAAAATTTTCCAACTTAATCTTAAATTTTGCAATGTTTTTCAGAATTCAGCAATATTTGCAAGAAACTTTGATTTTTAACAAATTATTGATTGAAATTAAGTGAAAAAAAAAGCTTTGATCACAAAATATTCTAACCATTCTCAATAAGCTAAATAATGTTGCGATAATTACAGCTATCAAAAGTTCTGAATAATCAGCGATAATTATAGCTTCCTAAAGTTTTGGATGTGTCAGCTATTCCGAAATTTTCGCTTCCACTGTAATAACAATCGCTAATGGTATGAAAATACACTGGATGAGTATCTAAATAACTTCTTGATAATAGAATAAATATTGAGGATAATATTTTAGCGATTATCAACTTTTTTAACATCATGTCATTATGTTATCCATTGGTAAAAGTTTACTGATTACCAAGGAATATGAAAAAGCTAATATTCCAAACTGATTGCAATATTTCATACTGATTCAAATGAAATTCATATAGAAACTCCCATCAAAACTTTTTAGTTATGGATACATTAATAAGGAGCTTATTGTAAAAGCAATTCATTTGTTGGACAAACAAAGTGCTATCGGCAAGGAGCTTATTGTCGAAGCAATCCATTTGTTTGACAACAAATTATCTTTTCTATCAATCTCAACGTTCTCTCAAATATTTGAGTTTGTATAAAATAGATTTGCTTATAATCTTCCAATCAAATACATGCAAATTAGTAAAAGATTTTAATTAAAATACATAAATCATTCATTAAAACTGATATCATCTGACGTATTGCTTAGAAGATGAAACGAAACATAATGTCATCATGAGAGACAGGAAGTAATAGAAGAGAAAACATGGCATTACAGAAAGAGATAACAAGACACTGATTGTATCATTATGACAGATTGCTGAAATTTGTGAAATAGTATTGGGTTAAATCATTTTAGTTGTGTTAAGTAAAGATTGAGAGTGATAGTGGATAGTATGAAGCATGAAGAGACGTTAGAGAGGATGCATAATTGAAATAGCTTTAAAATAAAAGGGATAGTAGTGACCAAAGCAATTGAGAGTAATAAAATTTCTGTTGTTTCATAGATAATTTAGAGAATGATAATATTGGATAAAGAACAGAGTGTTCTTTTGACTTTCATTATATTCATTGATTTATCAGTATTTCTAAGAAAAGAGAAAATGATGAGATATGGATCAAGTGACCTTCATATGACCCTTATAACTGCACTGTGATCTTCTTAATTTTATTGCATCCTTCAGTGCACAAGTGAGTCATTACAAATATAATTACATGTCCTGTATTGATTGGTTTATTGTAATGACCATTCTATTATGAAGTGGACACTAGTAATTGTATTATATTTGTATTTTTTTTAGCTTAAAATGAAATATAAAAATACAAAATTTCAATGAATTATCTGTATTAAGTATTCAGTTATAGGAATATTGATTGAATGTGAAAGAATATTTATTGATAATTTTATAGATTGTATTGTATCTGAGAGTTGTATCTGAGAGATTGTATTGTATCTGAGAGTATCCGAGAGTTCAAAGTGCATAGGAAAGAGTTAAGGTTTGAATGTAAACTGAAATGATATATATGTGATACTAAAAAAGGATAATTTATTATGCAGGTAAATGGTAAAATGACCGCATATGGACATGTAGCTGGCTTACCAATTGAATGTTTAAGTATCGCCGTAGAGCTTCATAAGGAGCAACTTGTGGATAAAAATGGACAACAGGTCAGTGGTCATATTGTTTTCATGTTCTCTTTCTTTAGTTAACACTGATCATCATTACCCTAATAATTACTATAGTTGATTTTAATTTAAAACTCCTAACTGTAACACAAATAATTCATTTAAGTTTTTAAAACTACTTATTAAATGTCACTTTAGGTCCTCCGTGTAGGTTTCAAAATTGGCGGTGGTATCGATCAGGATCCAAGTCAAGCACATTATCCATATCCTGATAGCGTAAGTTCCCGTGGATTTCTGGAATCTTTAATATCTTGTTGTATTAAAATTTAATGGAAAATTTATATCCATTTTTTGGTGTAAAATTGTAAATCTATTACGGAAGTTTGTTCCATTACAGGGAATTTATATCACGCAAATTGAACGTGATTCACCAGCCGAACGCGCTGGTCTTCGGCAACATGACAAAATACTTAGGGTAAGCAACTTTTCAATGAGCAAAAGGAAACTTTCATTATTGCGATCATTTATGGCAAATTCACTTTAGTGATGCAGCATTTTACAGTTGCGTATCATAATCCGAATTCTCAACAAAATCTGTTAATGTTGTTTGTCAAATTTTACCTGTGTGCAAGTTAAAATTTATTAAATATTTCAATTTCACGAGTTTATCAGGTGTTTTAGGTAAATGGTAACGACTTCACCATGGTAACTCATGAAAAAGCTGTAAAATACATCAAGAAATATCCTGTGCTTCATATGCTTGTTGCTAGAAAAGAAGTTTCTGGTTGAATTTCATAAGAAATATAGCCATAACAGAACGCACTTTTCCAAGTTGCGAATTTATGACTCCCGATAATTCTATCATGCTTTACCTTTACTTTATCACATCCAAAATTTCACTCTTTTATTGATAATTCCGGAAAAATATTCAAACAAGTTGGAGATGATGAGAGTTGAAAGGAGAGATGAAGAATCAATTGAAAAAAGACTAGATGATGGACAAGTGATCACTGCCTCTTCAAAAAAACAGAAAATAGCTATATTCATGGGCTGGAGCTTCTCAAAAAAAAAAAAAGAAAATTAAATTCACTGCGTTAAAACATCCCATAATTCGAATGTTGTAGTAGTACTATGTGATTCCTAATTTCTACTGAAATACTTTCCTATTCTTTATAAACTAACACATTTTTTACTCTTATTTAACTAATTTGTTGCATACAGCTATTTTTATTTGATTAAGAAGATAAACTGCCGTACACATATTTTATCTTTTTTGAGCTCCCCCGAATGACCGATCATCATTATTTGTCGAACCGATAGTATATATCCATCGAAATAAATTTTTGAAACAAATTCTTCACTGCCTATCTTGTTATATTTTTTTTCCCATCGGCTAGGTGAGTATGACGCTAATGAAATATCTGAGAATGCTCTGCCGGTCTTACTGAATAATTATCAAAAAGTCGATAATATCTAGTGTTTTTTGTAAAATATGATATATGTAGTACGTTATAGGGTCATTTATTAGTAATCCCTAAAATTTGTATGAAAGTTATAATTATTCACTAAATCATTTCTGCAGTGTTCTGCATCCCAAATTGGTTTCGAGAATGGAGCTACAAATATGACCATTGCGATTAGAAATAAAAAGATAGTAGCAAATAATACAAGTGATATGATCATAAGTATTCGTTCCCAATACAGAACCTGAATAAAAGAAAGATTAGTTGGCAATAAGTTGCCCTAGACTTAACTTCATTCAAATGTTAAGAACGGAAGGAGGAGTGAGGTAATTGTTTGTCTTCTATCTAGACTTATTATTACACTGCAAAATAGTTAAACTGCTAAGTTCTGTATTCTCTATGTTTCTGTGCAGTATTTTGGCAAATCAAAGCCAACAAATTAGAAGCATGGAGATAAAGAAAAAAATATGCTGCATATCCAAACAATGAATCAAAATATAGTTAATTAAAATATAAAATAGGTCAATCTTGTTTTCAAATATTTAAAATGTCATTTTTATAAAACTGTGTCATTTACCTTAAGATTATGTAAAATGATGATACCCATAAGTAAGCCGGTAACAGCACCAGCGATATGAGCAGTAAACGATATACGATCACATTGTTCCGCTTGAAAACGACGATAAACAGTTGATGCTGCATCGGTAAAAACATATACAGAAATAACAAGTAATCTAACCAGTCGAAAAGGCATTTCGCCCCAGTTCTGTAATTGAATTAATTAAAAAATTTTTAATAGAAATTGAAAGTGAATGCCACTAGGAGCTAAATTATGTGTCGACTTTACTTTATGTCATAGCATACACTTCCATAACATCACAGAACGTAAACAGTATGAGATACAACCAGACTATCTCTTGCATTTGCAATTCTTGCTACTCTTCTGCTATTTTTCACAACTAAATTTCTGCAATTATTTTAAAAAAAAAACTGTTATAATATTTGTTAAAGCTATCACAGAAAGGTTTAGTTATATCACAGAGAGATCAGAAATCGCACAAACGAATAAGAAAAGATCTTACAATTATAAGATTTGAAAGATGAGCACCCAATAAGGCGTAAACACCAGCAGAACAACCAACCAAATAGACGGATGGGTCAAGTACATACTGCAGCAGTGCCCCTATATCATTGGAATTAATCTAGTAAAAACGCTGCTTTTAAAAATCGATTAAAGATAATTGAGACTACTATAGAATCTATATAAAAAACTATCGAAAGGAAAAATGTTTCGGATGCATTTGTTGGCATTGTAAAACCAAATTATTATTAATACCAAATTTATGAAATACCAACAGCTTAATCAATGAATGGATTAAAATATGCGCTTCAACGAATGCCTCTGTATAATTGGGGTATACAGTAAAATCACTTTAGGGGACATATCGCACTGAATCCATGAAATTTACCTAGGCAAACAGCTAACAGATAGATAACTGCTATACGCCACATTTTATGGACCAGCTCTAGTGGTATGCCAATTACCAATTGAAAAATAACATTGGGCAATAGATGAAGGATTCTGAAATAAGATTTAAATTTGTGTAAACATTAGAATTTGATTGTTGAAGAAGTTCAAACTTCATTCCCAGAATCGCACTTTTATTATTTAGATTTACATTATTAAAATGAACCCTTGATGTGCAAATTGGTAGCTGAAAAATCGCCAAGCCTGATGGCGAAGAGATGGCGCAAATAAAAATGGTCCAATCGCTCCATCAATCCAACAGCCAGCGCAATAAGTGAGCGGATTCTCTGGTCGTCCATACATATAATATATAAAAACAACTATCTGTAACAAATAAATATAACCATCTGCTGAAAACCTTTTCTTAAATTATAATATAAGTAAATATTTTTATACATTATATTAATATCTCGTAGATTTCCTTGGTATCGCATTTCACTGCATTCCCTCACCTAATATCGCAAAATGACAAAACATGCCAACTGCCAGCTTGCAGACTTAGCAACATCATTTTCTTGCTAGCGGCAACAACGAAGAAATCTTATTTCAAATGATCTGCACTTAATTTCCATATTCACAATCTATCGTTGAGTGGTTATTCCTCCCGTACGTAGGTCTTTCTAGTACAAAGATTACCTGTAATAGCGAAATAGTCAATACAAATATTGGTGGAGGTAAACAATTATATTCATCGATATATGTATGCACAACTGGTCGATCGGTTTTGGCAATTACTGTATCGGCTACCGAGTACATCAATGCTTTCAGTCTTTTTTTCTGTGCATCTGCTGATGTTACCTGTTTTTGCACTAATGTGAATTACATTATTTAAAATTGGTGAAAGTTCGAATTTGCCGCTGCAGTTTAGTAAAAACTGAGCCTATAATGAATTCGAACCAAAAGCTTAAAATTCGATTTTTTTTTCTTAAGCATAATATGAAAAAGGATATACCAATTGTGAGAATTCATTAAAATCCAAAATATTATCGCGGTTTCTGTCGGCTTCCTTTAGCAACAGACGAATTTGTCGCCCGGTTAATTCAATCTGAAGTAAAAAATAGTAATTTCATCCCATTGCTTTCACATTTTAAACGATTAATTCCTTTATAATCGAAGTATATAAATTACAATAATAAACTTACTTGTTTCCTGTGAAAATTATCGCTTAACAAATGATGAATCTCATTCAGATGTATCATCCCATCACCATTAGTGTCAAGCTGCAATAAGTTGCTCATCTATCCTTTTTCAGTTCCAATCAATAATTTCAAGAAACAATTTTACAACTGAAAGCAGAGCCTTCTCTGCAAATTTTTTTGATAAAGTTGACAGCATTTTCTGGTCGTAGTGCATTTTAGAAATAATTCTAATTGAAAAATGTGAAGTTTCCATTTCATTCCTAGGAATTAGAAAGAATATTCCTGATAAAATTCACCTATTTTCACCAGAAATTCTAGAAGAAAATTCCATTGTCAAATTCTTGAAGGAACACAAACCTTGTCAAATTCTTGTGCAATGACATCTTGCACTGATCGTTTATCGGCCATTTGGATTTAACATGAGGAGGAATTATCAATAAAAGTAAGAATGATAATAGTAGTAACAATGATAATAATAATGATAAATAACAGTAGTAATAATGCTACCAGTAAGAACTAATAAACATAGTCAATACACTAATAAAACAGAGAAGTTCGAGAAAGGCGATAAAACAAGCTGTCTTTCTTTAACTAGTAGTAAATGACAAGAGTGCCTAACTATAAACTTTATCAACTCAGAAAAATGCATAGAAAGACAAAGAAAGAAAGAAAGAGAGAGAGAGAGAGAGAGAGAAAGAAAGACAAAATTAATTTTGGTCATGCACCACTTTTGGGTTACTCCATGCTCCGTTTGATACGAGTGTCTGATACATTCACATCCAACGAAAAAGCTTTCCATTGCAACTGTTATCATTTCCGCTCTTTTCTCCATGGAATAATCACTGAGCAGCAATATAGAAATTCATCTATCACAATACATTTTCCATTTTCCAATTCCATCCAATAACAGATCTCTAAGAAACTTGCAAAAATAAGTACAACACAAAGAAATTTTATATTAACTAGCATCACTACCATCACATTGCATCGGTAACGAACGATATGCAAATAAATTATACGTAAACAAGCATCACGCCAGTAAAAAAAAATCACGTGAATCATACTTAAAATTTCTTCAGAAAAGATCTCATTTACCGATTTTATCCTCCACAATTGCTTCTTATAACACAAAAATTTTTATTTAACTGGTAATTACATATAAATAATGAATGTAACATTTCAAAGGATTTCTGAATAAATTCAAGAAAAAGACAAGCCTTAAAATTTCAAATCAAAAACTATAATGAACTGATTCTTTTCTTGACTATTCCGAAATGTAACAATGTAACAATCTAATTGTTTATGTAAAAATCAACTTGAATATGTAAAAATTAATTTACAAAATATTACTTTGTAGTTTACTGACTGTTATGGTTTGAAATCCATTGATCTCGATGATAACAATCCTGCATTGATATTTGTGATCCCTGCCATGAATGTGATGATGCTTCTGGCACTAATTTGATCCTAAAAAAAACTCGCTTCCAGCATTAATTATAACTTCTAGGCCTTTTTTCCCTTCCTCTTCCAGCCTAGTCTCCTACCTCGTATCACATTTTGGCGCCTTTCCGCTGCAACATGTCGAAAAGAGCGCGCTTGATAATTTGAAGTTGTAAGTGGACGGTCATCTGGTCATTTAGCTCAATTTGATGGACATTGCGTCTATGACATAATGTACTATTCTCTATATATTTTACGTGAATTATGATTGCGTAAAGGGTCACGTAATGATACTTAGTATTCTTTGTGAACATTATATCAAATAGTACAGTACGGCAATTATCATGAATGCTTTCCTTACTAATGTTGCTTTCGGATAGGCGCTAAATGTTATGGTATACTCTTCAAAAGTGATCTTCAGAATCTTCTTCTGTTGATCTTCAGAATCTTCTTCTGTTATGTCTACTGAATCACTGTATGCTGCAGTAAATGAGGCTTTAAAAAAGCTTGCGGCAGAAGCAATAACGACAGAGAAATGTATGAAGATTGCTCACAGAATAACAAAGAAAAAGGTTTTTTTTTTTTTTCAGAAAATACTTTGACCATACAGAAAAGAATAAGAATGAACTTTTGACTGTCACTATAAAAAGGCGCAGTTTTTATTTAAAAATTCGACAGTTGTAATATAAATTTCATTTAATGTTGCTTTTAAAATTATCTTTAATGAGGAATGAAATGTTTTAAGTTCGTCTGTACGATGAATCTGCATTTCATTCCATACTGAGCTTTTTTTTACCCAGAATATTGAAGACTGGTATCAGCACTGGATCAATTATTTGTTCCTAGATTGATTTATTTATTCTTTTTTAAATTTATTTTGTCAGAAATATTTCACTTAATACTTACATTATCTTGGATGAACATAGATTGCTCCTGATAAAATGGAGGAAATCCTGACAACAGCAAAAGATGAATTACAGCAATCAGTGTTGAATGGTGTCAGTCAGGTGATCCACAACGATGATGTAAGTCTATATTTGATCAAATTATTTCTCATATTGTTAGTAATGGTTTTGCGCATCCAGAATAAGATCTATCAAGCTGTAATTTAAGTTTTCAGATTCACGATCATACTTTTGAAAGAACACTTGAATTGCTTCATCATTTATATTATATCTTTGTGTTATAGCAGATTTTAATGTAATATTATCCTGAATTATATGTTTTTTTATAGGTTCTTGAGGGAATGATGAAACTAAAAAATCTTATTGAGGAGTCACCGAAAGAAGTTATGGGTATGATTTCTACGTATTATATTAATAGGCAGTAAAGAGTGAAGGAAAAAGTAATATTTTTTGATATTTATGCTCTGCGACATTTGCTATCAAACCATTGGTTTATATGCATGCTGATTAAGTGAAAGTGAAACAAATAATAACTAGGCGAATAAATTATCTAATATAAAATTTGTTGATTTTAACTAAGTACAAATTGCAAATTCTTAAGTTTATTTCTTCAATTTTTCTTTGTTTTCTTACATTACTATTTGACACTCATAATGAATTAATTGAAGAGTTGTATATTTCAGGATGGCGACCAAGTGGCATTCCGTCGGATGACATTACTGGCCATTTACAGCCAGTTATGCTTAATATTGAGGAGAATTTGATTCGCCTTAGAGAGAGGCTGGAAGCTGAAATTGAGGCGAGCAATATTTTATCTTTTCCTACTCTTGTTTTATCTGCCGCAACTGTAGTTAAAAAATATCAGGCCAAGTTGTGATATTTTCTTGCCACTAAAACTGGCTAGGCTTTTTGTTTTGGATTTCGTTCAGAGTTAAACAAAATTTGCAACTAATGTAAATCAATAATGCTACCTTGTGATCCAAGCAAGTATTGTTTTTCAGAAGAAACGAAGCTTTTACAAAGAAACCGAAGACAAAATTCAGGCAATGATGCGAGAAGCACCACTTAATCATATCACACGTCCACTACCATAAATATAATCATATCACATGTCCACTACCATAAATTAGCTTACTTACAGTTTGTATGTATATACTGTTGATTTTTCTCGGCCATTTGTATTTTCCCTCCTTGGATTTCTGAGCAAATATTTTGAGCATCTTAAACAAAATATTCTACTGCCCAATTTCTACTAACAATTTAATCGAGCTTTACTGCAACAAATGCTGTGAATTTACTGAGAACTTTACATCCCTGTAATTAATTTTGTTCATTGCACATCATATTGGAAATCCAATAAATTTAAGGACTCGGTGCTTGGACTTATATTGAGTTTTTAAAAATGCTCGAATGCGTGTTCTCAAAAAATGTCACACATAAAATGATTTATCTATTTCCGGGTTTACATTCTATAATTTACATATCCAATTTTTCCCATTTATCAGTTCTTCATCTGTTTTTCTAAGCCATTTCAAATTTGTCAAATGTTTAACATCCTTAACATTCAAGATTATTTATCAAACAAAAAAAAAAGACCTCTATCTTTGATTTTAGAGTGAAAACAGTGATTGTAGCTAAGACATATCCATCTTCATATTTTTTTGCCGTTTCTGTAAATTTAGATTTTTGGAATTTTTATTTTGTCTGAGCGGAAGAAGATAGTGGTTACCGGAATGGACTGTTAATTCATTAGTTTGACCTCTGATATAGCATTTGTACTTTGCGTCTTTGTAAAATAGTCGTTGCTTCGCGGGATTTCTGTAGCGTGTAATATTTGAACTTGCCAATAAATGATTTGATTTTGCTGATTTAAATGAAATTTGTTGAAATTCTTGGGGACTTAAACTTGAAATATCCAATAGTTAGGAGTTTGTTTCTCTTATCCTCGGGAGTGTCTTCTTTTTATGAATTTATGCAGAAAAAAGCAAAATATAGTAAAAGGGATGGAGAGTAGATAATTTCAATGTCATGATAGAAATTTATATTAGACAGCCGATTTCCCCCAAAAATCATTGATCTTTTGTTCTGTGATTGAAGTATTACATCTCATCCATCGATTTTTCGCTTTCATACTGAATGTTTCCATGTAAACACAAATGTACCTGAAGATGGAGTTCATTTTAAGGTCAACTTCATTAATCCAGTGACTTCTATTCTTGTCATCGTTCTTCCGAATCCATCCATAAGATATTTCAACGGTATTTGCTTATTTGATATCAAAGTAACTATTTGCTGATCTTGAAAGCCCAAAGGATTGTTAAGTGGCGTTAAAGCTGTTTAAACATTATAAAGTTTATGGATATCATGAAATCATGAATGATTTCCAGGTAATATGAGTGGACTAGATTAGATGTCAAACACCGAGACAATTAAGCAATCAATATAAATACTTGTTAGTGTTGCAACATTAGATGATGGAGAAAATATTTCCAATTAAGGAACTCGTCTAGCAATGATATGCACGATAAGCAAATATTCATAATTAAATTGAGATACATCATTTTAAAGAACAAAAGCAAGCAAAAACAAAAGCATATTTCAAATGATTCAAGTTCTTTTTGCAATTTTTACAAAAACAATTTTAATGCCTGTAAATGATATGAGTGATATGTGATGGTCTATTTACAACTAATTATACAGTCTTTTAGTAAATAATTGCAATATGAAAAATTACTAATTAGTTACAAAATATAAAACATATTTCCTGGTAATACTGGAAGTTAAAAATTTGTAGCCTCTGAAGTTTCGGATTTTTTCAGAATTAAAAAACTAAAAAGAAACGTGAAAAATTTTGAGCTTTCTTTGAAAATTATGGTGTCTTAAATCAAAAAGCTTAAAAATCGACATGAATTATCATTATATCTGTCTGTAAAAAAAACATATAAGTTCTTCCCAGCTTAAATACTAATTTCTCATCTAGAAAAAAAGCTATCAAAAACTTAGGAAAAAAAACGCGATAAACTAAGACCTTCATTTTTGTTCTCTTCATCTGTATAAAAACAAATATAGCAGTCACTTAATAAGCGCATCAAATCTGAATCGCCTTCAACATCATTCGGCAAATGTCCTTCCCGATTAACACAATCACGAATTCGACACCAACCAGTATCACTCAACCAATTTGGCATCTTTTCGCACAATTTCACCTGCATATATAAAAAAACGCCTTAATTTGATCTTTGAGCGTGAGGTCAATGTGAGGTTACTGGATTGTGGTAAACAAACTTGGATCTTACAAGCAGCTCGTACAAAGAATCAATAATTCAACAGAATTCATTCAATACCATTCGATATATTCCAAAACTTTTGAAGCAACACTCATTTACATTAATACTCCAACATTTGAGCCATTAATGATTCAAACTTCGGTTAGATATATAAAAATAATGAAGAACAGACAAACCCGTGGAACATTGTAGCCATCAGAAAGTCCGACTCGATCGGCCATTGAGTCAAAAAACAGCCATTTATTGGTGTAAAGAGCATGCACGAACGCCACATAATGCGAAGTTTCAATGCAAAGAACAGATGCAAGTTGAAGCTTCTTTTGTGGTACCTGTGTACGTCGAGACAGTGACAAGGATGATGATGGCGAGAACGAATCATTGCTGGTGGACAACTGTTGTGGTTGATGATCCAACCCGTTGTGCGTTTTTTCATAACATATACCACAATATGTTACCTGAAATACAAATACTTTGCAAATTTTTCCTTTTTTGGAAACCACAAAAGCATTTTAAACAATATAAAAGAGTTGAAAACGAATAAAATGTATATGAACATAGAAATAAGATTATTTTGAAGGTCATCCTTTCAGCGGAGATATCGGAATCCTGATAACGGAGATACGTAACGCAAGGAAAAAATCTTTAGAAAGTTTCAAATTTTATTCAAAAATAAGCTCACCTCACCAATGAAAACTTCTTTTGTGAGAAAGCATTCAGGACACATCATATCTGCACATTTACCGCAATTTACACAGGGTCGTTTACCTGCAAATGCATCTCATAATGAGTTGTTAATTCTATTTAATCAAAAGTATCATTTTCAAATATTATTTTCATGATTTAACCAAAAGTATAATTTTCATGATCATTTTCTTTTTGACTTAAAATAGAGCAAATTTTGAAATATATGCAAGATTGAGCAATATTTATGAAGCTAATTATGTTCTCTTATGCGATACATAGTAGAAAAACTTTGACAGAGATCTTGAAATCGGAGACAAATTTAGAAAATGAAGGTTAAGCGAACATTAACTCAACAGATTAGTTTAAAAAAAAATTCATTTATTTTACATACTAAAGCAACTTACCTTCATAAATCAGATGAGTAATATCTACTTCTTGAGGTGGAAATATTTTATCAAAAACTTTCTGCTGCCCATATCGTGGCAGTTGAAGGATCAGAATTTTTGGTTCCTGAAAGAAAGTTAATATCCCGAATTACAATGAAAAACAAGTTTTGCCAGCAGCAGCTTAACTGCTTTGCATGAAAGATTTGCAGAAATGGATTGAAGATATTGATTTTCACATTAATATGCATATCTACTATCAGCCAAGTTTTCAACGACTTATAGAAAATAAACCAAAAAACCGGTAAACTGATCGGCTAACCACCTAATTCACGATATGAAAATGATGAACGGAAAAATAAAGTCACAAAGAGCAAGAATATTACATGTCAATAATACACGCGTTTGGGGACAGCGTCCGCGCTTCCCCGCTATAATCCGCAGATTGGTAATAGGCGAACCACGGAGTCTCACTACTAATGTACAAAGTGCAACAATGCAAACCGAAACAAACTATACTATCTAAAAAATGCTACAAACTAAAACTATGAAAGAGTAGATCGTTCCGTCCTTCATGTCCAATACAAGAAATTTCACAGATAATCCTTGATATTCTTGACTGAGATATTAAATTAAAAAATATTGGAAATCCAGAACAAGGAAACTTTTTTCCTTTGAAGTTTTAGATGTCTCGTGCTTGAATTAAATGTAAAGTGGAATTTAGAAGTCGTCAAAACAATCCATCCCTTTCTAGGAAAATAATTATTATTATCGAGTTACGAGTCGCACTTTAAATTCTTGAAAAAAGTGATGAAATGATTACTTACGAGAAATAAATTATTACTTACGAGAAATAAACTTACAAATGCAAACTGAATATTAGATGCAAAAAGTGATCTTTCGAGAAGTGTCTGTACACTGATAAGTCGACGTTGTTCTTCGCTCCACAGGTCTTCTGTTATTAAGGGACATATATATGCCTGATTTGTTTTTCCATCTGTCGTATTTCTAAATAAATAAGGGCTCATTAAATTGATGATTCAAGAGACACAAATTTTTGGAATAAGCGAAAAAAATTACAGATCTAAGTATAATAGAGGCTAAAACAAGAAGAGAATCCGGAAACTAGACTGAATTCATGGTCAGTAATCTTTAGAATTATATCGTCTCTAGCCAACGAAAAAAATTAAAATATTACCGCATTACAAGGAATGGTTCAACCCGCAATACTGTATTGAATAAAGCATTTAGCAATTCTTCAGGATCCTTTTCGTCAGTTGTCAAACCTTTCATTTTAGGTAACAACACCTCCAATAAGCGCCGTAATTTTAACACGTGATCAGCTCGAACAAAGCAAAATCTGAATTAAGAATAATCTATGATTTTTTTGAAAGAATTTTAAATTAAGATTGAAGATTCAAGAACAAGAAATAACAGAAAAATTATCTATGAACAAACCTTCTCAACGGGTAAACAATTTCCGTTTTCAAAATATCAGTGACTTGTGTATGAATTGAATCTGCCTCAGTTTCGCACTTGCTATGCAGTATGCTGGAAAAAGTTACAAATTTGTCGAAAAGCTCAATATCTTCTCAGGAAAATGAGCTTTCACAACAAAAAAAAGAGAAAGAGTGATAGCTATATATCGGAAGAGGAAAAATTTTTACGTCAGAATGACGCTGAAAATGAAACTTCAAAATCAGAAAGCAGTTACAAGCACTATGCTAGCTCTTCTTGCCATTTGTATAGCTCTCGAACTTGCATGGACTGATATTACATTTGTAAATTCAGACATGAATACCTCAAATTACAATGCATTTCTCTAATATCATTCATAACTTATAATACAAATTACCTGTCAAATGCCGAACATTGCGAAAACATGGCATAAAGTGTCGTATCGAGATAGCAACTGTTCCGGAAACCTTGGATTCCTTTCATGCGGCCAAGTAAGTTCTCGATATTTTTCACCGGTAAACACGGCCGAACTTCAATACCACTATCCATACTTCCGAAATTTGATGACACCACTGAGTAAAAAAAAAAATGTTCGGAATTTAAAATTTTCTGGATGCAATATTTCTTGGAAAATCTATAAAAATGATAAAACTAAATAGGAAGTTAGTATACTCGTTTTTGTTTCACGTTCGTTATTGCCTTCAAGCGCATCAGATAAAGCAAAACGATCATCAGATCGAAGCGCACAATATGGCACCAAAGCTATGGAATCCAGACTAGCATTTGTAAAAACACCGGCTTTATGAGCATCTTCAAGTTGTACTTTATCCACCGTTCGCCAATCGTATGGCAAATTTCCTTCCTTTAAAATAAAGAAACTAGTACTATTACCAAGAAAAACAAGAAAGGATATCTAATATTTTAGTGCAATTTGTAACAGCAATTTACAGTTCTTGGGATTTCACTCTTAAAAATTAACTCAACTCAATTTCAACATGATTTATATAGTTTTACTCACAATTTCAACGGCAACTAATCGATTGTGTTGGATTAACTCATTATTATTATTATTAGAGATCCATTTAACAACACCACATCGTCGCTCATTTCGATAAAATATTTCGACGCATGATCCTACAAAAATCGATACTAAATTTTAATAGTTCGTCAATCCTTCTTGCTGGTGAAAGTCGAGCGCTTGAAAAGTGTTTTAAATTAGGTTGAGTAGAGTGCAGAAGCTGATATACGTACATAAAATCAACCTAGCTCTGCCTATTCCGAATATTCCTTATTATTCCTAACTACAATAAATTAGAGAAATCTTAGACAAAATCAATTATGGCAGAGAGTTTAAAGAAACTAAATACGAAATATCAAATTGGTTACAACATGTAAATTTTTTCATTACAAAATACACTTTCTAACTTTGTAATTTTACACTGTAACTTAAAGTAAATCTAAAAAAAAAAAGCATAAAGGATGAAAAACGAAAGTCTAAGCATTCTACCTATAGTAAATTGCGGTAACTCGGATGCGCCCTCATTTTCTTTTTTGTTAACCAAATTTTCGTTAACCAAAGATTTTAGTTGTAAAGAAGATATATCATCATGAATTTGGGTCGGTAATGATACTTTTTGCTGCTGCTGCGAGTCGTAGGTGTTATTTTCATCACTATCCATATCCGATTCTTTCATGCATACCGATAACGGCAATAGACCTGCATGATTTGGTGCACAACGGAACAATTCGACATTTTCAAAATATCCTGTTCCACCACCTATTGCTTCATCCTGTAATATTCAATTCACAAGTTTTTTAAAAAATGAATGAAATGACGAATTTGAAAAGACCAAAATATTTATTATCACTTTATCAGAATCACTTCCTATTTGAAGTAATTTGTTCTATTTAATAACGGTTTCATTCTGGTATGTGCAAGATCTTAAGCTTATTATCACTTATAACAGCTTTTCACATCTACGCATATATATTATTTTTTTTATGAGTATATGCACATACCATCCTGCTGACCGGTCAGCTTATGCGGTCACATACTATTTTGCAAAAAAAAAGATACAGCTTTAAATTTTAGGACAACTAAGAGATTTAACAAGAATTCTTCAAAATTAAAGAAAGAGTCAGATACTATCAGAATATGAAATAAAGAGTCCACAAGGAATGACAGACAAATAGACAGATGTAACGCATACATATTGCACTTCTAACTCAAACCAGAATCATCAATTTTTTTCGCTTAAGAGAGATAAAATATGCCAGTTATACAAAAACTTCTATTCGAATCTTTGAAAAATATCCTCCATTTTCTAAAGAAACTAAAGAAGACTAAAAAATTTTTGGTTTCTGGATAATTTTTATTTCATATGCTTTTACACGGAGGTGAAATTATGACGAAAATTTATAATGCGAGAAAAATTAAGTTACGGAATAAAATGGACTAACAAATTCAACTCCAACGTAGATATTCGAATGTCCACGCAGATAACCAATCCATCGAGCTGTTCCTCGACGCGGTATACCTAATGCATCGAACCAAACCACACGATTACCTTCCATTAATCCACCATCATTTGATTTCAACCTTAACTCGAACTTAAATTCTTTCCTTTTTAAGATTACCTCACAAAGACAAATATAAAACAATTTTAAAATTTTTTTCAAATTCTAGTGATCCTTCAAAATCTGCAAAAATTCCCGAATTTTAATGCATAACACAAAGTTACTTAATTGTAGTAATAATTTTAACTATTATTTAGAATTACAATATAAATATGTCCTCCGATAATTTATTTTTCCTGGATATATTTTGATTTTTTAGTATTCAAACCCTCGAAAATAGTAAAATAATCTAACCTTACTGTTTCTGCAGCAACCGTAGATTTTGCCGGTATAGTTCCCGATAAATTACAAGACGGATCCTTCAGAAATGATGTTCCTAATGATACATTATCATATTGAGGTTTTTTCGATAATGAAACCGTATTAATATCAGCCTTTTTTTGCAACTGATGGCCTTGATTAGCATCCATGCTCATACAACTAAACGAGTTTGATTAATTCAAGAATTTTTAATGATGTAAAGACGCACATCATACTTCAACAGAAATCTCTGTCTCATTGTCATCGTTCTAGCCAAACGATCAAAGCATAGAACAAAAAAAGTCAATTAAAAATCAGGCTACAAAAGTGTCAGTTAATTACTCATCAGAAGAACAGAACACATACACTTCATCCATGTTATTCACCATAAATCTGTCCACGGCTGATGAAACAGAAGATGCTCTATAATTTGGTGGCGCTTGGCTATGATTGCCTGCTGCTGGTACAATTCGTATGGGAATTTCTCGAACCACCGCATGATTGGAAGAAATATTACTGTTATTGCTATTACTTTCGAAACGAGTTATGGGGATAATAATGTCTTCACCTTGAGTTGCTGAAGTTGACACAGGAACGTTGACAATTTCACGTTCTCTCCACCTGAAACCAGAGTTGAAATTTATTTATTTTTTGTACTGATTCAGAACAATTAAACTTTCAAAAAAAATTATTCAATATTCACAAAATTTATTTACATTGCTAAGAAATAAAATTTGCAAAAACTTGAAATGATAAAGAAATCCGATGAACTTGCCGTAATGTCGAATAATCGTCAGGACAATGATCCGAATGTGATGGAAAGCCATAAACAGGAAACGCCGGGTCTTCATCTAAAATTACGCTTCGTGGATTTCTCAGACGATCGCCACTTACCAGAACAGCTCCATTATGAGGGGCAGAAAATAATCGTCGACCTTTGAAAAATCCATCCATATTTCCAACAGCACTCTGCAATTTAAATTAATTTATTTTAAAAATGGAAGCAGCCAATCTTTCTCTCCATATCCCAACTTCAAAATCTTACTTTACTTAGCTCAAACTCTAACTAATAAATTCATTCCCTCTTTACCATCTTCCTGACTTTTGTACGTTGTAATTTCCAACACTGTATCAGTTGTTGTATCATGCCAAAAACTCTAACTAGATTAATTAGAGTTAATTGAGAATTATTGAGAATTATTGATGATATACGATCATAATTTAAAGTGATGGAAAGATTTACGATATTACTAAAGTATAAAATTCTAAAATTAGTAAATAAAAACAAAAATAAAATTCCAAGAATTTTTTAAAATACAAATTATAAATGAAAAGCAAGCAGAATTATATGATTTCATTGGGAAGAGAAAGCTCAATGATCCATTTCCGGAAGAAATATTGGATGACACTGCACTGGGATAGTGGAATCGCAGGAATAGAACGAATGAAAGTTCAGTTCTAGTCATAGAGTACCACCATTCTGCCTTTATAGCTAAAACTGGTAGCAAGCAGTTGGGTGACAAAAATCAATCAAAAACACACATAGAACGAACAATCATTTATTTAACACAATGCATATATGATCATTAAATAATGGACTCATTTGAAGAGATGACAGAAAATTAATCAGCTGAATTTTAATGTCAACGAATAAATTTCGAAATTTACAAGAAAACTGCACAAACTTGAGAATAAGCATCATTTTAAGGTTATATGAACAAAAATCCTTCTTCTCACTTTCTTCAATTATATTTTCATCTCTAATTCCAGAATTTTTTTTTCAACAATACGAAAACTAATTCTCAATTTTTTTTCAGTCTAAATTTGAGAAAAAAGTTTTATTTTACTTTTACTACTAAATCAATCAATTCCAACACTCAGTAACCATTAACCGCAAAAACAGCTGATTTTGTTGTAGTGAAGTAAACAGAAGATAGGCAATGAAGTGAACTGAATAACTCATCATACATCAACTCTGCCGACACAGCACTTTCTCTGTCATTCATCTCGTTCGTTCTCATTTTTTTAAAATAATCTCAATAAAACTAATCTTTTCTCTAACCACAATCATCTGTTGGAGAAAAGTATTAGAAAAACAAATGATAAGGAAGAAATGGAAATATTAAAAACAAAAATATTATGATTATATTGTTCCTGGAAAAATGAAAGATAAAACAAAAGTTGTAATACTGTGATATTTATTGAAATCATAAGAAAGATCTCAACAAAAAGTAGACGTAACCATTGCATGAAAAGCAATGATACAAGCAGTTACTAAAAAGCTTTGAAAGAAATGTAGGAATTTCCAAAAATTTTATTTCAAATTCGAATTAAGAAATTGAAAAAGAAAAATCTCTATAAAGAATCGAAGAGAAGAAAATAACAGTAAATAATTCACAGATAAAATAACTACATATCAAAAAAATTCTACATCACAATTAAAGCAATTGTAAATTGCGATTCATCGAGATCCAATTGATGGATTAAATTTGACGGTGTGGGCGATTATTTTAGTCGTAGATGACTAATCAATACAACATCTGTTGTACTAAGAGACAAACTACTCTGGACGACTAAAGAATTTTGATTACTCAAGGATTTCTTGGAATTGAAATCTACTGTTTTCAAACTGATTAGTGAAATCATTACATACATGATTTTAAATTCATTAATCAAATAATTACTTAGAACACTACAACTCTTAATTACTATTTCTTCATAACTAAAAATAATGACTCAATGGCGATCATTGCAAAACTGCTTAATTGATCATTTTTTCTAACCACTATTCAAATTTACATTACAATACGGAATCAGTGTTTCCGAAAAGAAAGAGAAAGAGAAACAGGGGAAAAACGAAGCGGGGAAACAGGTTTTCGAATTTTTCGATTTTCACAGGTAACTAAAAACTAGTTTGAGGTTGAATTTGCATGTGTGAATATGTGAATCAGTACAGATTCAGATCATAGCAATATATTACTCTTTGCTAGATAGTTTAACAAATGGGTAACAAACAAAATGAAATCACACTGAAATTACGAAACGTGTTAAAAAGCGAATTTTTGAAATTTTATGGAAGGTAGAATTTTTATTATATTTTAAGATAAGATGAAAAAATGAATTATAGTAAAAATCATTTTAGATTTCAAGTTAAATAACTTTATTATCAATTTTATTATAATTCATCAAGATATTCAGTAGAAGTTCGCAATTATAAAGATACAATTACATTTAAAGTTTTCAATCAGAAGTCAAAGATTTTTTATCACAAGTCAAAAGATTTTTTCAATTTGTGAAGAGTTATTAAAAATTGTGGATTGTTTTGCAAATTCATATCAAATAATTGTTCTAAAAGACCAAAATGTATTCAGTGATATCACATTTAATTTTGCGGGATATATCAACCTTTCCTCAGTTCTATTTCGATTAATGTTCTTTTCGTGATCTGATAATTCTCAAAAATATAACTTAAAGCCAATATTAATCATTATTTTATGCTACGATACAAATAAAAATGATAATTGAATAACCTAAAATCTCCATTTTTCCTGCTTGTAACAAAGTATTATTGTGGTGTAATGATATAATATAGAACACTACAGAACAAAAAAAAAAAAAACATCCTTACTTCAAGAAGTATACCAAACAGGAATCCACTATTCGGAAAGGGTTCACCAAACCATTCTACCCAGCCTAGCTTGAAACAGCTTTCAAGCACTCGAGTTTCGTCGGTTTCGCGGTTGAGCTGAAAATATTTTGAATGAAAGAAGGTCTGAATTAATAAATTTTGGAAAATTTAACAAGCAGTAACTTTGAAATAGGAATTTGATTGTACAAAAATCTCAAGAAACGTTCACTTTCTGTTAACATAGCTTTTCTTAACACATAAGTGCTAATCAACGATTTTCCCTTAAATTAACAGAACTGCTTGCTCTTATTCACCACAGCATGCTTTCTAGCAGTAAAGCAATAAGCTGACTATTACCTTTCAATTCAACTATTCATTACACCATCCATACTATAGATCATCTACTTCTCTCATGTATACAAACAACAATTTACCCACTAAAATTTCTGAATGTAAACGATTGCTTAACCTTAGCTCGTATCGCAATGATAGATTCTATATCAAGCCCGATGAAAAAACTTTCATTAAACAAATATTTTCAACGACTAAAAACCCAAACCTGTACTAACACGCGATCCCCTACGCTTAACTGGCTTACAAAATTAAACAAATCAGAATACTGATGAAAACGAAATCGGATTTCGATGTCACTAACTGCTTTCAATAACGAAGTTTCAAAATCTGTCAACAAAGCAACCTGAAAATCATAAAAACATTAAAAAGCTAATATTATAAGATCTTACAATTACAATATAAAACTTAAGTTCGCACAAAACGATTTGCAATATCATACCGAATTAATTAGTAAACTTTTAAGAATAAGAAGCAAAAGCCTTTGTTTACAATTCCACTATAGAATTTAGAAACTAGAAAAAAAAATTTTAATTAATAGATCAATGGAAAGTTAAAAAAAAACCTTTGTCGTAGATACTCGTAAATAAACATCACCGAATTCAAGACATGTCATAAATAAAGTGTCTCTAGTAGATGAATTTTTTGTTTCGTTATGTATATCAGTGAAACGCTGTACCGGCAAATCGTTTTCCGTTACGGATCGTAATAAATGGCCCCTTCCTACCTAAAAAACATTCAAATGCAAGATGAATGAAATTACAAACGAAATTTATGAAATTACAAATATCGACACTAATTTAAGTGCCCGTATTGCCTACTGCCAAAACTGCTCAATTAAAAATTAAGTAATTACAGATGTTGCCTCAATTACTTATAAAAGTTTCAGAAACCTGAAATATCTGCAAAGATTTTTGCAAATTACAAAAAAAATATTTTTGCAATAGTATTAACGGACACGAAAAATGAGCCTGTATTCACTTAAAAAAAATTTCGTCAAAGTACGAAAAGTTCGTGAACAAATAGGTAACCTAACTACTAAAAAGCTTGGTAATTTTGATTGGAAATATAAACTACTACAAAGTCAAATGATTTTTCAAGAAAAAAGTTTGTATAGTTTCATTTAGAGAATGATCTTTTTAATTGCAATTTAAATGTTAAAATATTAAATTAATAATGAAGAAGTCTGGAATATCTCCAGTACATTGAAAAAAGCTTTATATTTTAAACAAATAGTGAAAAAAAAAACCTTAATATTAGCATAAAATCGTTTCAGCCTTCGATCATACAATTTACCATCACAGTTTTCAAGTAACAACGATGTGATTAAAGATGTAGTTAAAATACGGCGACCAGTATCGTTTGTCATTACTTTCGGAACATTTGGCAAATCCAGTGTTTTCTCAAATCTATTAATGTAATATGTATTCACAGTAGGAAAATTTTCAAGGATTCAAAACTTTGTTAAAGCATCAAAAGTACACTAAGAAACATATCTGAGTTACAAGATATATATTACATTTATCAAACATATATCAAGAAAAAACAATTTAAAGCTTAATTTTTCGTTCTTTTAATCTTTCAGAAAGCAACCATGCATAAAGTACAAGCTTAGTTCTGACCCAAAGATGTTTGATTAATTCTTATATTCTTCAGCGATGACTTTTACTATAATAACTTTATGAAGTTTCAAAGTCACGCCAAACTGATCTAATGCCAACCATTAACGGCAATGATATTTTTAATTAAAAAAAAACAAAAAAAACAAAAAAAAACTCTTTTTTTAAAATCAAAACCTTGAATGATCATTCTGCCACGTGGTTGCTGATGATAACGGCTTCTTCAGCAAATCACCAAATGGTATTTTTGGTTCCGTGATAAGTGTAATATGATAATCCGATGTAATGCTGTAATATTTCTTCAAATTATTATTTAAATTAAATATTTTCATCTAATCTTAGCCATAAAAAATCGAGTTCAGTGAATTATTTGAAACTATTCAAATCGATCATTTTACTTCAACCACTGACTTGTACGATGCAATTAAAACTAACTAGACGATAACAATTCAATAACTGCTTATAAAATCACCCTATGCTCTTTTACATAAATCTGAAATATGGAATAACATTTTTGTTTCAGTATTCACATTCAAACTTCTTTACATAAATACTCAGATCTACAATACTTTAAGTGTACACATCTTTGCTATGTCAAAAGACATGTCTTAGTACTAATTTCATTCAAATTTTTGAAACGAAATTTATAACTTCTTTTCACTTATTTATTCATTCTCTTAATGCAACAGCATACAGGTATGGTACTTATCTATTTAATTGGATGTCATTGTAAGAACATGTTTCGCTTATTCCAATAATATGAAATTTACCAATTAACATTAATTAAGAAAAACTGAAGGAATGAATAAGAACCGTAAGATTTACCCGCCGGCCCGTGGAATACCTATTAATTGGTCAATCAGTTGGAATTAATTTGTTTTTTAATTTTATATATTAGAGTTTGTTTTGCATCGTCTCTGATGTTTTTTTTGGAAAGTTTTTAGATGAATTATGCTTTTTTTGGTGGAATTCATAGATTAACAAGATTCAGAAGTTTTGCAATAAATAATTAAAATTGACTGAAATATTGCTGAAATTTATGGGTTAACAATAAGTAACAATATTTCTGTCACAGTGTATTATTGTGAATTAAGGATTTTCGGAGAATGAAACTCTGAACAATGTGAAATAAGTGAGAAATTGAATGAATGCAAGACTTGTTGATAAGCAAAGCTTACATAATTAATTAAAATTAGTAACTTGGTTAATTGATCGGAATTTAACTTTTCAAAAGTTCGAAATAATGCTTATTGCTGGAATATTTGCAGTATGAATAAAAGGTTTTGGTAGTTAGCTATGTCATACAGAAAAATTATTCTCCGTTACGTGAAACCGCTCGATAAGATCACGTTTCATTTTGCTTCCACACATTTCGGTTTCCAAGAAATCGATGAAAAGGAGAAAAGCAAGAAAGGTATGATAGTTGTTGATGTGATTTGACTAAATAAGTAAATCACTTTATAAAATGGAATGAATAGTTTTAGTCAAAAATTTTTCCCAAAATTAAAGAGTGATCTTTTAGAGTGAATTAATCATTTTATTGATTCATAGATCTTAGTTTGGATTCAGAACTTAGCAGTGAGTCATTTATTTCACTCTTGAATTATAAGAAGTATGGAGGGAAGAATGTGAAAACACACTATATTATTTTCTGATTTCTTGCTAGTCCATCTGTTTCACTTTCCTTTCATGTTGCTTTTTTTGAAAATGAACTGTGATTATCAGACCTTCTGGACTGAGGTCTCTAGACAATGTAAAATTAGGTATATTCATCAGTTTCAGTGCATGCTGTATTTGCAAAAGTTGCCAATAAGTACGATTTGATGAATGATGCAATGTCGCTGGGCATTCATCGGTTATGGAAGGTTGTTCTTCTTTGTTTTCCATAATTGTTAGGCAGTAACTCATACATATTCAATCATGATCACTTTTCTATCTCTATGTAATTATCAAATTAGATGCTGGAAGGACAGCGGAAATAAATGAATTTTATAAAATATACTTTGATATTCGAACGTTTTCAATAGTGTTGAAGGTTCGCTAGAAGAGTTGTAATCATTCTTAACTAACTCTTGGACATATTTTGGGGATTTTCAGGATCACTTTGTTGCAAGCCTAGGACTTACGGCAAATACCTCGATGCTGGATGTTGCTGGAGGCACTGGTGATATTGCTTTTCGTGCTGTACGAGAGATACAATCAAAGTACTACATTTCATTCAGTAAATGTTCTCAGTTATTGCTTTACTGTATTGTAAGACTCATGGACCTTTGGAATTAATGCCCTTATAATTTGTTAATTGCTCAAATTTTATATTACTGTTCTCTATCGTTTGGTAGCGGGAGCGATGTAGTTTTAGAGTGATTGTGATATTCTGGTTCTATTATGCTACTTTTTTTTTTTTGGGGGGGGGGGGGGGGGGGAGGGGAGGGAAGGGAATTTTTATTTTGTTCACTCAAATCAATGTGAATGTCAAAAAATTCATTATTTCAGGAAAGGCACAGGTTCAGTGACTGTCTGTGATATCAATGAAAATATGCTTAGTGTTGGTCAACAACGTGCAATAGATGGTCGATCAATTTTGAAAGGTTTGTCGTTTTATAAAGTGAGTGGGAACATTGGATCTTTCTGTAGTTTAAACTGGATTTATAAGTAGATTTGTTTTAACAAGCTAACAATATCACTCGTTATAAAGCATATGTAATTTGTCTTACTGTTAGTGATTAGAGTTTTTTGATCATCACTGAGTGATAAGTTGCAATTTTTTCTTTCGGGTGTTCGTACTTTTGCAAGCAATTTTTTCTATAATATTTTGCTTCAGGAACATATGTTTTGTCAGTTACTGCTTCTTTTGTAGCTCTTATGAATTCATTGAAACCATATATTATACAAAGCTTGCTTGATAGTATTTAAAATAATTTTTAATAGCCCAGACATGTTCAAAACTTTGAATAGCAAAATTGTGCAGCTCGATTAAAATGGGTATGCGGCGATGCAGAAGCACTCCCATTTGATGAGAATTCATTCGATGTCTATACAATAGCTTTTGGGATAAGAAATTGCACGAGCATTGATAAGGTATGTCTACAGATATATAGAATTTTAATTGGAATTGTAAGCATGGATCACATAATCATAGAATGTTTACATGAACCACAGAGCAGTATTTAAATACTGATGGCCTGAAAACAAATCCTTTGCTTTAAATGAATGCAGACATACATTGGAGTAAAATATAAGCAGCTGAAAATAAGTCTGATAGTTTAGCATACTCATAAATGTGATGTTAGCCATTTCCTCAGTAATTTTTAGGTACTCAGGGAAGCATATCGTGTTCTTCGACCGGGAGGCAAATTTGCTTGTCTAGAATTTAGCCGTATCAATCCGCTGTTGAAGCAATTCTACGATTTTTATAGTTTTCAAATTATTCCTATTATGGGGCAACTTATTGCTGGTGATTTTCATAGTTACCGGTATTTGGTGGAGAGCATACGAAAGTTTCCGGATCAGGTGAGCTGCATATATTTTACATAAGAATTTTTAAATTGCTTTATCGTAAAGTTAATCCATTTTCAGCTGGTATGTTATTTGTTAAAACCATTTTGTGTTAAACTCTCAAGAAGTTTTTAATAATTGTTTTTCTCCTTAGTGCTGTTTAGTTCCTTTGAAACAAAACCATTTCCAGGACAAATATAAACGGATGATTGAGGAAGCTGGTTTCAAGGATACAAAGTATAGCAATCTTTCATGCGGGATTTGTGCCATTCATACCGGCATGAAAAGTGCTAGCAATCAGTAACAAAGTTTTAGCCATTTCTGTATTTCATTGTTCCACGATTTATTTCGCATGTTTACTTATGACATAAAAAAATTTTCTGAATGTGATCTGTGTGCCCATATTTGGTACTGTACATTTTACCAATTATTTACTTGTTATTATTCTTGTCTGAACAAATTTTCTTCGTTGTTAGAATTTCAGGATTCAATTTTACTGATTAGGAATATTCTCATGATGAGAATGTTAGTTTTTTAATACAATCTTTTTATGTGGATTATTGCATGCTGATGTTGTGAAACTGTAGCAGAATGCAGATTGCATGGTTGGACTAAAACATTGAGATGAGTGGATTGCTGACCCAGCGGAGTTTGTTTGGGATTGCCCCAGTTCGGTCATTTTTTGCATCAGCTTCCTTACTGGCAAGGTATAGTCAAATTCAGCCAACTTCGTAGTTTCCGTTTATGGTTCCAATTTACTTTTTTTCAAACATATTTCTAATGAAATTAATAGAAGATAATTTCTAGGTTACGGAACGGCAATATCTTTTTGAAGGACTTAGGCCGGTTAGCGGTTGCTCAAACTGATGACGAGCCTTATACACCGGGTCAGGTAGGATTTCAAATTTCTACACATTGGTAGTGTCAGTTCTGCTATGTATCAACTCGAAACAGCGTTACTTCTTCAGGTCGACTAGGATCTGAAGTGCGAAATGATTCCAATATTTCGTAATGTATTTTAAATGACAGTTACCATTCTTAACACTAATTTTTATTTGAAATTTTATTGTACGATATGTTTATATCGAGTTATTAAAGCACGTTTTTGCAGCTGTTTATCCACAAGCTCTTTCCTTATAGAGGCATCATTTTGTGTTCTTTTCCATGTCTCACTGAAGAAAAGCTACTCAATGCAAAGTAAGTTTTTACAATCCTTTCAACGTATTAAACGTATATAATTAATTATTTAGTTTATTATTTCCATGTTTTTTGTAATGCATTCACATTCTACAACCTTCTCTCCTTTCAGTGTTTTCAGTTTTTCTGTTACTTTTTCAGCCGTACGATCAACCAATGATAAAGTGTTTTTAAATTATTGTATTTTTAAAATTATTGCCAAAATTTGAATTCGGAAATTATAATTTACTCAAAATTTTTAGTTTAGATTTTCGTCAAAATATTTTTGAATATTTGGCTCAATTTTAATTTTCAGCAATGATGACTCTATAATAATAACGCACAAGTCATTATTTTATCAAGTGCTGATTCACTGTGGTGACTGGAAAAATATGGTTTGTTTGAAATTTATTTAAATGCTTAGATGTTTATAGAATATTCATTTTGATTAATTGTATTGATTTGTATAACGACGAGATTTGCAAGGAGCATTGAGGAAGGGAGTGTTAATAATTATTGAATGTTTTTCAGTTTCGAATAACGTGTAACGTTTCGTTCAACATTTCTTCATTTTTGTTTTTCGATAAAGTTACATTCCAGGAACTGGAATATTTTTCATTCCACTATTCATACTAATAGGTGGACCATCAACGGGAACCTTCAGAGATTGGGGATTAACTCGATCATTCCTTATTTTAGCTGCATTTAAAGTACTCCAAGTTTTAATGGTTTAATTTTAGAAAACAAATTTAGCGATCCCTTTTTTGTTAGTGTTGCATTTCAGCATTTTCCAGTCGACATTACTTCGTATTTGGAAGATGCAGGCACGATTCATGGCGAAAAAGTTCTAACTGTTGTCTTTGGAATGGATTGTGTACCTCATGATGAAATTATACCTTATAGGACACATATCACTCGACCTATCGTTCATAACCTGTTCGATGGTCTTTTTCAATGTGCAGCTGTAGAAGATAACGGTAATGGTTACTCTTTGTATTAATTTGTTACCAAGCCACTTATATATATATATGATTCATTTATTTATTCATGGATTATATTTCCATTATTTTTCAGAACTCATATTTAACGTACGCAAAGAACCAAACTTTTTAATAGGTCGACATTCAAATTGCATATTGAATCAACTGAAACCCCACTCCGCTTATCAGGAAACAACAGATGGGATACGGGTAAAAGTGTTTTGGATATTTCTTATTGTCGTATTGAGATTTTGTGCAATCTTATTTCGATTTTTCTTTCCCCAAGTTTCCATTTGCAAGTTACTGCAAGGTGAATAGTTACATTTATAGATAAGCATTGCAGCTATTCGAAAACTTTCTGATTAAAAAAATCTACCGTTTCTACTGCAATGCTCGCGGAGGTAATATAATTGTTTTGTATTCCTGCTTGTAGTTACCATTGGACATTGGGTGCTATTTATATTTTGTAAACATTACTAGGTTAAATTCCGGTATTTTTCACTGCTTAGCAAAGATTGTTTTTTTAGGTGACTGTGATAACATTTTATCTTGGACTAAATACAATCAATGGGCAACAAAAACACTGGGTTTGTTTCCTTTGCTATTGTTTATCATAAAAAAGAGTGAGAATTTAATGTTTTGAATTAAGGAAACTTTAAGAGCAAATTTTATTTGTCCAGGACGAGTAAATTAGTTTTCATTTGAGATTAATAAATGAAATTATTGATTCTTAAGCAAGTTTCGAAGAAACTAATACATTGAATTTTGATCTGATTTATACGCATTCTGTGCTGTTCTCTTTTTACATTGTACTCAACAATCCATTGATTCAGTGGCGTTATGTGATACGTTTGGAAAATTTGAAATCTTGCCACATAATTATTCGTTCGAGAGAAATGAAAGTGTATAGCTTGAGTAATATGCAGCAACAAAAAATACCAAGTATTGCTGGAGGGGTATGTCTCTTTTTCATATTTTTATAGTCCTCAGTCAATAGCCTTACAAATAACCTGAATAATGAAAATGATATCTATTCTTTTAAAGTTGATCTGCCTAGATATTGTTAAATTTAATATTCAAATGAAAGGCCAATTAGCATGATATTATAAGCTTTCGAACAATTTTTGGGGAAAAACTGCCAAAGTTTCATAAATACTTAAATCGAAATTTGGTGCTTTTTTCCTTCAGAATCCTCGATTGACACCAGAAGAGCCGGCATTTCAATATAGTGGTATGGTTGGTGTAGTAGTGGATAAAGGATCATATGCATGGTTTGTTACAGTATTATCCACTTCTGTTTCTGATAATGCAAAATAATTTATAGGCAGTGATTGCTTGACCAATAAGTAATTAACCGAGGACGTTAATTATTAAGTGAAATCTGTTTGCTAAATAAGCTTAATCTCTAAGGCAGAGAAGAGGTGAAAATTTGAATAAACCAAGATAGAGAATATTCGCATGCGAACTTATAATATTATATAGTTGAGTGTTTCAGTTGCTGGTAAATTAGTGTTATTAATATAGATCGGGATGTCTTATATGAAATTTAAGACATTTATTGTCATGTTTCAGGGGGAATTTCACAATGGAACGGGAAGAAGATCGAACTTCTTTTCTCGTTAAAGTACCCACATTTAGGTTAGAATGTGGTTCAAATCCAACACCAGAGAAAACTGAACAAATGAGTTAACACTGCGGTTGATGTATTTTTATATTTTATTATATATTCCTCACATTTCTAGGAAGTAATTTTATCAAGTTTTTTAAATTTTAACTTTTATTTGGATAGTGTATGTGGTTTTATTTCACCAATGTCACTTGTTTTCTCTCCTCTGTATGCTCTTTATTTTGAGTAAAATTTCGTGGAAAATAACAGTATGATTTGACAATTACCTATCTTTACTTTTGGTATTCCTGTTGAATTCTGGAAGAATCACCGCGAGCTTTGTCCCATCCACACACAAATTGAGCAAATTTAAAGTATTTGCGGTGTTGAGTGTTTTTCTGGAATTTCTTTTTCTCAAGTATCGATAGTTGTATTATCGATCTCCTGTGTGGAATTGTCTACTTCGAAAGGATGGTGACAATCTCCAAGGATATTTCTTATAATAATATGAATCTAATAAGACATGATGAGAAAACTGAATGCTCATTCCTGACTGTTGCACACAATTAGATGAATTGAAGAACAATTTTATACAAATTATCATTGTTGATGTGGTGAACTATCGAAATACATTAAGGTGATAATGGGAAAAACACCTGACATATTTTCATGATACAAATGTTATTGAGAAGTGTAACGGAATGGACTAGAAATGTTCCGGAAAAAGACGTAGAAAGAGGATCGTGCATTGTACACGCAAATTTTCAATTGAGCAGAACAAAAAAAAATAATTACATCTCGATTTCACATTTGTGAAGAAAATACCTCTCATTCGATAACTTCTAATTTATGCCATCGTTCGAATTCATTGCCCGGATTCTGGATGCAACTATTCCATTGCTTTTGTCGCTCACCTTTCGCTGATGTGGACAAGAGGATTCCACCTGAAAAATAAGGAAATTTAAGTTGACAGCGTAACTTGCTAATATTAAGGACGATTGACATACATTGTTTAATTTTAATTTAAAATCTTGCATAAATTTAAGTAATTAGCGCTTCATTGAACTTTCTTATGATACATCCAGTAATGGTGAAAGATTTGGCGTTTCTAAATTTTTTTAAAGCGATGACTTGATATCTGAACATTTGACAGCAATGGGAAATTAGTCTCTTCTTCGATGTATCCTTATTTAATAGCTTTATTATTTGGGCCAATTTTTGAATGATTTACATTACTTTTGGATAAAAGATAGTGCACAAACAAGGCATGCGGAATGAAACCATCATCGTTTTGTTTGTATTCTAAACAAGCTAATCGAATAATTGTTAAAAATAATATTTGTTTTGAATAAAACACATTGAGAAATATATATATTTTAGTTAATTTACTATACGATGAGAAATTGTTACCAATAGCCATAAAATATCACTAAAAGTCGCTAACTGGGGAAGTTTAATGTTCAGAGCTAAAAGTCTGACTTAAAGAATATATTTAAATGTAACTTGTAACTATATTTATATGACATGGTTGTTATCATCTATGAAAATTGCTATTGCTAATTATCCTGAGGGTATGGTTAATGCTAAGAATCGGAAAAAATTTTCGAAATTTAAAAAGAACCGATATAGTCATCATGCATTCCAACATCTTTATCGAAAACATCAATTTGAAGCGTCTTCTTTGGCAAATCTTTGAAAGGTACCACAAATGATAGCGTCTAAAAAAAAAATATTAATTATGATTCTTTTGAAAACAAATTTTGCTAAAACAAAATAAAGGTTCTACTATTAGAAACAACTTAGACGCACGTCAATGATTCCAAATTAAATCAGTAATTAAGTGAAGCAACATATGTTATGCTTATATTACAATCTAATGATTACTGAATTTTGCTTTGAATTTGAAATTTAAATGAAATAAATCTCATAGAATTTAAGTTGGAAAGGATAAACGATGATAATAAATTAATCGTATGATAATTTTTTCATTTCACATCAAATAATAAGTTAAATTTGATTTTATGGCATAACTGACCTCATTGAATTCCGGATTCAATGTTCGTTTTTTTGTTGATGTCTTCTGTCTATGAGCTTTATTGGTAAGAGGAAGTAGTGAGCTGGAAAAGAAAATGTTTCAATGCATGCTTGTTAAGTAGTTTAATGGCACAGCATAAGAAACAATTTGAATGAAACAAAAAATTTTATGATCGTAAAGTTTCAAATTGAAATTGCAATAAATTCAATTCAAAAAAAGAAAGATCAAAAGTAGATTAAGCAATGCTGTTTGTAAAAGATAAGAAAGTAAAATCATTGACATTTGATGATTTACAAGAAACATCATAATTAAAATTTTACGCTTGAAATTTAATGTCATTAAAAAAACCCGCCTCAGCAATGAGCATTAAATTGACGTAAATATAGATAAATAAATAAAAGATAAAAATAAATAAAAGTAAGCAAAAAATTGATACACTTACACTTTTACGTATGGATCCGAAAATCCAGTTTTATCCATGCCTAGAAGCTCTACGCAACGTTTGATCGTAACGTGCAGTGAACCCTGCTGTACGTTGTACCGCAAACTCACGCAGATTTTCCCACGTTCATTGCTCTGTTCTACGTATTTCACCTAAGTTAGACTTATTAAAGATTAAAGTCAATCTTGGATTTATTCTTATATTATTTAAACAATTAAGATTTTCAACCAATGCGACTTGTAAAATTTTTTAAATTTTAAAGTTGCGAATTTACAATATTGAAATGAAATTTCACTTCCGATATTGCATCCTCCAAGCATAAGTTGTAACGTGTTTCTTCCTCATTTTTCAGATTCTTGAGTGGAGCATGAACTTCTCCTAGAAAGTCGGAACCTATCCGATCTCGGTCAAGTACTATCAATCGCAATGATTTCTTCAGATGATCTTCATCAGTAACACCAAAATATGTGAATTCCTCGTTCCACAATGGATTCAGTGTTTTTTCAATCGTTTTACTTACTATTTTTGTCGCCTAAATGATAAGTTCTCATGATTGGAATTTACAAAAAAATTTCATTTTCAATAAACAATGCTAATTTTTACGTACGAAAAAAGAAATGAAAATAATTAACAATAATTAAAACAACAATAATTTATCATAAGTTAATATTATCTACAGGAATTATTACTTTTGAAGCTCCAGGAATCAAATATAATTTCACATAGGGATCGGAAAATCCGTTTTTATCCATTGCGCGAAGATTCTGAAAATTTTCATTAAACCAGGCGTCATATATCAATTTAAAATAACATTTTAGTTTAAATTCGATTCTTTTCTTACTAGGTGATTATTGCTGAAACTTATACGGATAAGCATACTTTAGCGCCGATAAGTCGAACATGCAGCATCATTTGTTGCGCAGAATATCGAAGCGTAAATTGAATTGTTCCACGTCTTTCTAGAAGACAATCTGACGTTATATATGAAATTTATTTGAAATTTAAAATTTAAATTTCAGAACTTTATCTATTCTTCGCAGTAGCATTCGTTGACCTGCTAACTGTATAACATTATAAATGCAGATTCTATAACTTATAGCTAACTTGGAATTTGATAGCGTAATTAATTAACATTACAAATTCTCACTTACTAGCTTTTGCATTGTTTCCTAATGTTCACTGATTGCAATTATTAAAGTTTGTTCTTAACAAATAATAAAATTTTTTAAATTAAAATTTCGAATTTTTTTACATACGTTAAGCAATGGTTCTGTTAGCAACGATACTGAAATTTCAAATGCAATTTTGATAGTTTTATTTTTTGATGGATGATATATTTTTACCGATAAATTCGTTTCTACTAGTTAAGAACTAATGGGGTTACATATTTGAAGTGATATATTTATTTCACAAATAATTTCCAATTAAAAAGAATTATGTTCCATGCGCAATATCCCCCTAACCATTCAGATTATGATGTTATAAATATGTAAACTGACCAATATCAGAACTCTGGAAATTGGTGACATCATTACCAGAAATAGCATGTCGTACTTCTTGATTTTCTAGGACTGGTTCGATAACAACCGAAGATTGCAAAGAAATCGCTGACCGAGTGATGGACATGTCTTTTGTCGGTAATTGCACTGCATTGCCTAATCTGTGTTGTTCCATTTGTACCTCTTAATTTGAAAAGAAAGATAATATTGAAACGAAATGAATTTTGCATGAGTATTTCTTGATATTTTGCTAAAATCATTTCTGATTAAAATTCATGCGTAAGATTTTGAAATATTTTAATTTTTAGTAAGATAAACAGAAGCTCCATTTTTTTAAATAGCACAAAGTATATATTTGGGATGGCAGATTTGCCATGTAAAATATCACGGTACGCGCAATGTATAGAGAAATAAAACAAAGTAACAAACTTACTTCTATGATCACTGGAACCAAATTTGTCAAAAGCTGTTGATTCTTTCTAAACTTCCAGAAAAGTTAAATTTATTGAAATCTTTCAATTTTCAAATTCCGATAATATTTACCAGTTACTACTGTGTTTTATAAAAATTAGAATTAATTAATTAAGATTGCACAAATGGTAAATGAATCAGCTTAATTGCATAATTTAGTCAAAAATTTTTTTTTTCAAAAAGTGTGGTATTAAATTAGGTTTTATAGCTAAGAAATTTTTGATATCAAAACATAATTTTATCTTTAAGATTTACAATCTGAAATGCAAACAAGGAAGTTTGTTCAGAAAATTAAGATTTTAAAAAAAAATCGATTATTTTATACTAACCAATTTAATTTGTTCTATATTTGTTGGAAGACTTTCAAACGACAAAATAGATCTTTTGGTCGATGAGGCAGATGATTCGGAACTAACAGCACGTTCTCGATTCTGGACCTGTTGTATCGGCAAATTTGCCATTATCGTTCCAGCTGGACTTGATGATGGACTTGGTGTATGACTTAGCGCCATCGACTCATTGTTGGAAGCCATTAAGGGGAATATTTTTTTCATTTCATTCTCCAATGAAATTTCTTCACTCTCAGAAGTTTTTACTGAAATTTTGTTTGCTTGTTGTGCCGAAAGGAAACATTTTCTTCCATCTATCTGTGAAGGAATTTCTTCATTGAAAGTGCTATACATTTCGAATGATGAGAACAAACTTTGGGAACATTTTGAATATTTGTCATGTTTGCAGCTTCCATCATTATGTCCAATTATCGTTCCAATGAGATTCATAGCATCAGCTGAAGCAGGAATTTTTAATGCTCGCATTGAATGATCTTTTTTTCCGAAAATTTCAAAAAAAAAAAGAAAGTCTTGAATATTTGGATCTCGCATATCTTTGTACATAATCCTAGCGCTTTATTTGATTAGGAAATCTTTAATCAATTAAAAATTATTACTTCCGGAATCGATGGAATCTGATGCTAGAATTGATAATTGATTCTGCGACAAGTCATCACCATATAAAGGTGAATGCCTTTGTGATGACGCAGATGATGTCACATGTTGCGATTCATCTTCAAATCAAAATATATCACAGATCAATCGATACTACTCAAGATGCAGTAACAATCAACGATTTCATAGGAAACTTCTTTTTCTAAAACTGCTGACTAGTCAAAATAAGCTATAAGTTATTACCAAAAAGAAGAAACATTAAGAAATAAACCGGAAAGTGTTTTCAGAAAAGTTTATTTATAAGTTCAAACAGCATTTTTTAAATTTTCTTAATTTTCAAATTTGCGAGAATCAAAACATTTAAATTAAAATTCCTGAGGAAAAATTTAACAATGATATTGAAAAACAAAAAACAAAGTATTCATGTACCAATATCAGCTCGATTTCGATCTGCAGCTGTGAACATCTGAAGAATGGGTGTTAAATCCTGTGCTTCTTTTCGTTTCTGGATTCGGTTATATCGGTTCGATGCAATGCTTGGTTGTCTTTGGTGATTTCCTTTCAAGAACGCTTCCGTTTCTTCAGATGTTGAATTATCGCTATTTTCATCTTCTGAACCGTAACCACTTCTTGATACTCGTATTTTTTGATGTGAGCACGACGGATTTATCTGACTACGGTTCGACCTGTAAAAAACATCATGTAAAAGCCTACGACACGTCCATTAATTTTTGTAGAAATTCAAAATTTGATTTGTTAATTTTGATAAATAAATAGATGCGTGAATCAGACATTAAATGGTTGAACAAATTGCATAGTCAAGTGTATTAATTGGAAGAGAGTCATAAGTTTGCACAATAGCATAAGCAAGAATAGATTAGTAATACTGATATCGTAAACAGTTGACATTAAAGCAAACTATACGTACAATTATTGTTTCTAATTGCTTATTAAATTTCAAAAAACAAAAAAATTAAATTACTTAAGCCAATTCCAAGAAATTAAAAGAAGCGCTAATCAGTTGAGAAGATATCTATTAACCTATATTGTTCTCTTCGTAATTGCTGAGAATTATTCGATAAATGTTGTAAATTCGTATAATGCTCCCAGGAAGTTTTCGGACAACGTGATAGTGGTGAATGTGATTCCGGATCTTCCACTGGCCTTACATATTCCGGTATTTCTTTATAGAACCATGCACCAGATTTTTTCCACATCTTAAAGAGGGAAAAAAAAAGAAATTTTCAATCAACAAATAATTATTTGCTATCATATGAAATGCTTTAATTTTAAAATTTTGTAAAATTGAAGTCAAATAAATACTTTTCTTAAATTTCAAATATTTCATTCAAAAAATATACAAATGAAATGGATGAACTTTGTACTTTTATTCAAAAATAAATTATAGAAGTAATTTTGAACCAATAAAAGAAAAAACATTAAGAGAGAGTAATTTGAATGCTGAAGCAAAATTGGTTTCAGAATCGATTACCAAAATATGTCGCATTACTTACTACCTCACGATACTCACTGCATATCTTGCATAGAAAGGTGTTTTCACGTCGGACGTAATCATATTCATCCACTCCGCAATTTTTTTGACAGACATACTGAAAAATAATTATTGAAATAAGAAATAAGTAAGTTGGAAAACAAAGTATGCAACAATCCTTGCAAGAAATATTTCTTATTCCGGAAAGTTTTTTTTGTCTGTTTAATCAATTTCTTTTTTTCGAAAATAGTATATAATGGGAAAAGACAATAATTTATATATGTATATTACCCTACGACATTGTGAGCACATCGCAGCATAACTTCTTGATGCTAGTAAGCCGAAATCAGTGGAACACAGATAACACTGAGTGACACCGTTACCCGTGGATCGAGCTTCTAGTTTCTCTAATCTATCAATCATTCTACTGCAAATTAATTTAATATATTTTTGCACAATTTCCCATAAATTTCTAAATGAATGCTAATTATTTTTACCAGTAAAATTAATTGAAATTCATTTTTAGAAGCATTTCTCGTTTCAAATTTTATAAAAAATAACTGAAAAATATGCAAATATTTAACTAGATATGTACCCTATCCTTTGCTGTTCACATGACCTTCCCTCTTCAGCTCTTGCTAAAACATCCATAATATGCTGCTTCTCTGAATCCGTTAGCTCATTCCTAGCATTAGATGATGATCGAGCGTTAGCTGTTCGAACACTCCAACCGCTTTTTAACCTAAATTTTCAAATGACTGCGCTGAGATTCTTTCGGGAAATTTCCATTTTCAACAGTTAAATTATCAGAGGTAATAAGCTTTGAAATTTTCAAATATCTTAGAAGATAGGATGAATGATGACAGTGCAAAATGAGCGATTCATTCTGTCAATTTTTTATTTTTGAAATTTGTTTTTGTAAAAAAATTTGCTGAGGAAACTAGTCCTGTAACGTAAGGAGAAAGAGGAGGAGACATTATTAAATGGTTAAAAAATAATTTTCACACGGAAGGGAAAGTACAAAGCGTAATTGATGGATGTATCAATTAGAAGTGATGTATGTATCAATTCTCATCATGTCAAATTTTTTAAATAAATTTCGAAGAAATGAATAGTTTTGCAAAATTTATCGCCACCATAAATTTGAAAATTGTCCATTTCTGTCCTCTCTCCCTTTTCTCCTTCTACGTCACTCAGTTTCATGCAATTATATTATCCATGAATTGTCGACGATCCGTTATGGATAATCATAGTATTCCGGTGAACGTCAGATATTTTTGACAAAACACTTTTACATAGATCTGTCAAAATGTGTAAGAAAATTTGTTCAAACTTACTGTGCTTTCAATCGTAGATGCCTGTCGCTTGGACAAACCCATTTGTTCTGTGTTCCACCAATTTCCCAATCATTCATCAAGTCTACAAATATGACCAGAACTACTTGGAATAGTGTAACATGGTATCTATCTGAGTGAAAAAAAACTTTTCGACAAAAATATAAAAAGACAAAATTCTTTTTATATAGCCGGCAGATCCAGATAAAACAGTGAATAAGTAATAAAGTAGAAAAGACTGAAATTACTAAGTCGAGATTGTAGAAGAGAGTTAAATTGATCAAGGTAGAACTTTGATTTTGAAGATGGACGTAATATTAAGCTGAGCTGTTTGATCATTTAAAAATTTCTACTTCTTTCGTAACAGCAAGTAATATGAAAGGAATCGAAATATTCAGGAATTGCACTTGTAAGTCATCATTTCTACCTCATTAATGACATGCTGGAAATGTCAAATTAAATTAAACTGCTTTTCATTCGCTTTATTTTGTTATTTGAATTAATTGAAAAATAGATGAAAGAAGCACTTCATTTTTCGTTGAAATTCCAGGCCGGGATGAATCATGTTCGATTAATTACATTTCATATCACAAGCTACCATTATCATTATTTCGGCATAGCGGCATCACTACCTTTTCAATACGAGATAGACATATATCAAATACGAATTTCGCTGGTGATATGAACTAATTAAATACTGATTTAATTACAATAAGGAAATATATTTTCGTGCCTTTTTGTTCACTAAGTATTTTGAATTTCAAATTTCGGCACTTCATTAGTTGAATTCTAGGAACATGCAAGTAAGTGGATCAAAAGGCTGCTGGATCAAAGATGAGGAAACATAAGGAAAACGAAAAATAGGCTGTTCCAGAAAGTTTAATGTGGGATTCTGAAACTTGAAATAGGATTATATCTTTCGTTTTGTACATTCTCTCGTACAATATATTTGCATAGATTACTGTGTATCTCAAATTATTTCAATGTTCAATCAAGTAGTTGAAATTTCTCAATTCGACAAACGAACATACAGATAAAGGTCGATTAGGAAAGTTAGTGTGCGTCGTTCATCAACGATAGAGATTTATTCGATAGAAGGTTTTAATTTTAGTCCACAGCAATATGAAAGAACGGAGCTTTGATAAGCTTTCTTTAGTCATCATGGTGGTCAATCTGACCCATGGCCTGGTGTCTGGGATCATAAAGCGTTTTTCTCATCTGTAGCTGTTCATAAGCACCGAAAGGTCTTTGTGATATTACATCCAATGTCAGCTCGTATCTTCTATTTTACAGAATTTCTCTGGTAATTTTAATTTCGGTAATCTGACAAGAAAAACAAAAAGAGAGAAAAGAGAAGAAAACAGCAAAAGAGTAATGAAATTTTGACGAAATTTCGATTGCAATTATTTTAAAACCCCAACCAAAGTGGACTGCAAAAAATGATAATAATTACATTAGCTTCAAGTGATATTAAATTTATAACCGCAACTTCTAACGATATTAAATTATCATCGGCATGAAGATACCAAATATATGGGAGATGGAAATTACTTTTCTTATTAGGGTTTCTCTTTCCTGCTTAATTAGTTTAATAATAATAATAATAGAATATGTAAACTTTCCTTGCCAACTGTTATTTATAATTGTGATTTACTGCATGAACTAAGTGAGGAAAGAGTGAAAGAGAATTGAAATGAGATGTTTACTTCTTTAGTTATTTACTAATGAATGAGATTTAATAAAAGTTTTAGGTTTAGAGACTTACTCTGCTTTTACAGAATGGCCATTGGAAATGCAAAAGGCTTCCTAGAGAGGAAAATGAACAAGAATGCTAAAGCCTCGCTTTTCACTGACCTCATTCTTCATAAGAACTTTTTTCTCCTCAACCTTAACTTCAGAATTTTCCCTCATTTTTTCACACGTCCTATTGAAATGCTCATGCATTTTAGACAGTTAGAGATTATTCTGAAAAATTGAATTATATCAATCACTTTGAGAATATTTAAAAAACAATTAATAGTAATAATATATTTGCTTGGAAATAGTATCGTAAAATTGAAGAAGGGAAAAAGAGAAAAAACAAACTTTTTTTCTTGTTTTTTTCCCTAACAATAAGAAATATTTCATAAAAAATGATTATTTACTTTTATCGATTTCTGTTATACATCATATCCATTGCTGATACCATACTTGTTATTTGCATTTCCATTAAAACTTTCAAATTAATTTTAAAATGTAAACGCTTTCAAGCAAATTTAAATTTTAAATTGCATGCAATCTTCAAACACAAACTTTATTTCTAATAATAATTAAAAAGTAGCAATGATATGAGGACATTAAGGACGTCGAATGTAATTACTTTCCCTCTCTTTCTCCTCTCTCTTTCTTTCTCTTCCCTCTTTCTCTTCTCTCTTTCTCTCTTTACTGGTTGATTTATGCAAAAGTTTTAAAATTCTTTGCTATATACTTAGCTATCATTAAAAAGTGCATATGTTAATAATTAGAAATGAATAAAAAATTTGAAGGAAGCAGCCAAATAAGTAATCCTATACTTAATAAAGAAGAAAATTATCAGTGACAAACGCATCATTAACAAGACGATAATTGGCTGCAAAATGATATTTCCTTTACTTGCTACCGTAATTTCAAATGAATTAATGAAATAATTATCAAAGTATTTATTAAAGCTCTTTCAAGAATTATCCAAAAATATGTGATAATGAAAGATATTTGTTAGTAATGAGAAGAAAATTTGAAATATTTCATAAATTGTACATTTTTCGCCAGCACACAATCAATGTTTAAGTACCGTATGAATCTGCGTGAATGTTTATAGTAAACATCCCTTCTAATTCAAAATCAATTATTCATAGTGTTGTTTAAATTACAACAATTTATAAAATTTTCCCAAAGTTTTCGGGTTTCATTATTTATCCGTTCGAGATTTGTTTTCAGAACATTCTTTCTCTTCCAAATTATTGGAATTTTATTAAATTTAATTTTTCACTTCCATTAATTCAATCCTTCACTTCATTATTGTTACAGATAGTAAGAAAAACTCTTGTTGATTTAAATTATTTGATGAAATTAATTATTGAAGAATATTAATTATATCATCAGAAAAAAGACAGTAACACTTATGAAAGTCAAATTAAAATGAATTGAGAAAAAACGGAGTAAAATGTTCATGGAAATACAAAATTATTGGTACTTTTAGTTCTCATACAGCTTTCTTCCGTACTGATAAGAAATTGAGTATGGTCATTTGATTATGGTCATTTGACTATGATCATTTGAGTGTGGTCATTTGAGATGGTCTTTAAATCGCTCTTATTTATCTGTCTAATTGTTAGATCATTGATGAGAAATTGAAAAAACCTCTTAAGTTTTCCCTGGCTAACATTCTTTGCCTCCATTAAAAGAGATATGAGACATCTTTCTTCATTGAGGATACAAATTTGATGAATAAATTGAAGGAATTCCAATGAAAAGTAAAAAAAGGAGGAAAATAGTTACGATTTAATTTAATTAGAAGTAAAGTCCAATAATCTATTAAAATTATTAAAAAAGAAAAGGAAGTAAATAAACATTTAAATTCAAACAAAACTGCCAACCTAACGAAAATTTATTTCTATCCATGCGAGATTTTTATTCTGAATGTGTTCAAATGATTAACAAATGGTTTTTTTTTGAAATGAAAAAAGGGACTCATTATTTAGGACTATTTATTATACCTTTTCAATCGTTATTGCTTCTTCCTCCACCCACTGTCTCCTAAAATAGAAGAGGACAGAGAGGAAAGAAGACAGATGTGACAGTTAGGTTGATCCGATGTTCATGAAAAGTATACATATGTAATTATATGTATATATATATATGATAGATGGATGGATACAGGCTAAAAAGAAGACTGAAATTTTGGTAAGAGAAGGCTTTTAGAACACAGGAAAACACAGGCCTCAATAAGTGTAAATGGAAGATATACGCGCAGAGAATATTTCGCAGACATATAGCCATGCCTACGTCAGCATCTTTGAATGATCAATAAAAAAGAATTGCGCAAGCAAAAAAGCCTAACAATTTGATTCGAAATTTTCGCATTAAATAACAGTTTTCTCGTCCTGAAATAAACATAAAAAGAGATGGTGCCGAAAAATTTGATTTTGAAAAAAATAAATTTGAAAAGTTTGTCCGAAAATGTATGAATGTATGTTTGTATATGTATGCGTATGTCTGTATGTCCGTTAGTTTGTTTGTGCACATCTATCTGTGTGTGTTGTTATTTTGGCGTTTATGAACAAGGATAGCGAAATGAATAGTTATCTGAATTTAATTGATCAAATTAAATGTGAGTACGAAATAAATTAAATTATATCATATTATTTGTGCAACTGAACTAGCAAAGATAGGATACAATACAAATTAAATTAAAGAAAAAATTAGCTTAATTTAAATTCACTCTGAATAATTTTTTTTTTTAAATCTATGTGGATGTACTTCAAATTCATCAAGATGATAAAGTGGACATTATCATTGGAGTGCCATCGGGATAGCGCTGTGAGATTAAACACAATAACAAATGGAAAAAGGACAGACGAAATGTAAATACGTAAATTAAAAGACAATAATCAATATGGACATGTAAGTGGGAAATTGGCCTAAGTAATATCATTAAAGTCCTTCCAATATGGCCACGAATAATTATTGCTTACAAAAACAAAACCTATGAAGAAAACTTTTAGAAGTTGAGTAAATGAAATATTCAATAAAAAAAATTCTCCCAAATTGCTATCACTTCTAATTACGTCATCACCTAAATTAAATTTTTTTCAATGAAAAAGAACTTTGTTATTTTTAAAAAAATTTATTCGCAATTTCTTTTGCTTTTTTGAAGTAAAAGAGAGAAGAGCTTGTCAACGGGTTTATAAATTTTTAGCTACAACTTTTAAGTTAATTCAAATAATGAATAGAAAAAAAGAAATAAATTACTGTATTAGACAGGTAGTAATTGTATTTGCTGTATTTTGCCATTTTAACAATTTATTTTTACAATTTTTCTGCTCTTTTTTTTCCTTTTAAAATTAAATTAAATCAGCTGTCAGAATTGGTAATCTTTCTACCAGCTGCTTGTTTAAAACACTTTCAATTTTGTCAAAAAAGAAAAATTTTTTTGGACAATTCATTAGAAAGAGAAAATATTTTCTAAAAATAAATTATTCAAGAAAAAATAACGATTCATTGGAATGACAAAAAATAGTGACAATATGAAAATTTTGCTGAATTTCTCATTTGAATTAATTATATTAATCAATTATATTTGGCATTATTATTTTTACGCTAAATATTGTTGAAATGAAAAATGAAACTTTGCAAATGCATTGTACGATATTTGGGTTAGCAAAATACAAACAGCATTTTTGACATTTCGTTTGGTCGAACAAACAAAGAATCGAAAATTTGTTCCCTCAGTGAAAGAGAGCGAAAATAAAAAGAATTATTTCGCTGTCATTGGTGGGAAATTTGAAGATTGACGAAAATGCACAATTTCTTGCTGTATTTGCAATTAAGGGCTTAAATTTATCGTTGCGCAATTATGTAAATTTCACTCAAATTACTTCGATGATCTTTATAAGATAATAATTTTCAGTGATGTTTAAAACAAAATAGAGTTTAAAAATTATAATTCTTAGTGGTTTTTCTCAGTCATTGATGTCATCGTAAAAAATTTAAATTATGACTACTTCACTCCCTTTCATTATCGTACAACGAATTCACCATTGATATGATTAGTATGATAATGCCAGAAAGATTGTGATAGCTTGATTGAAATTCTGGATTCAATAGTTTTGGACAGTTCAGTTTATATCAATCATACTTTCTCTACAAAATTTCATAATTTGCCTTGTTGACTATTTGGTTAACAAAACTAAACAACTTAAATATTTTTATCAATGAAACAGCTTATTAAATGGAATTTTAGAAAATCCATGTTCAGCTTTTTCCTAGCAATGTATCATCCAAAGTAACGATTAAAACGTCATACATGGAATTGCCAGGCGATTTTCAATTCTATTATATCTATAATCTTATGCAAATAATTACTGCTATCCCAAGCCATTCTAATCAAAATGGTTTTATTTTTGATTTTTTTTTCCAATTGAAATATGAACATATTATAAAATGATCTTTTTTTAGAAAATGGGAAATTGAACGATAAGCAAATAGCTAAATTTAATTTCCCTTGAATGTAACAGGAATGAATTTTTAAGTTGCAAGAACTGAAGAGAAAATTAAAGTTGAAATGAAATGAAACAATTTCAAAGGTATAAAAGTTGTTTTAATTGAATGCTTAGCTTTTGAATTCTCGATGGCTGAATTCTGAACCAAATGTAGTCTTTATCTTTTCTTTTGCTTTGTATGAAAAAATACATGGAATGGATGGTTATTCGGGAAATTTTCATTTCAAAAATGCCATAACAGAGCTGTAAAATCATTTCACATCACTTTCAATTTTTAAATAATAAACAAATACATTGCACACACTGTGCAGCTCTACGGTGATGCAGTAGTCATTGTAGATGAATGAATCGAATTTGCAACAAAAGTTTTATTTGTTGAATCAACGATTAGGCTTTCTGTGTTGTGCTAAATATGTTGAACAGAGAGAAGCTAAAATTAGAAAGGTATAAGAGTTTAAATAATTTGAGAGTAGGGATTCTATTATAATAGTTTTTTTAAATAATTTCTATTATTGATTAATAAAGTAATCAGTTATTAAAATTGGAAAATTAAAAAGTAGAGATGCATTTTGTTTTTGTCATCTTAGGAATTCCATTACTCATTATCATTAAATGATTATATCGCTTCTTTTTTCTTCCTAAATTTAAGTTCTATTTTTCATTTTTCATTTGATAAACGTAATCAGTTGATGTCGCTAAATCAATTTTAATTATATATCTCGTATAATTAAATTCTTCAAGCATTAAAATTAAATGCAGAAATGCATTAAAAGAGATTTTCCTAATCGAAATAATTTCTATTGCGAATTATATTCTCTCTCACTCTATTTAAAGCTATTATACATTTTCATTTAATTCGCACGCTACAGAAACTGAACAATTGAAATTTGAAGTAAAAAAAAAAGTAAATTGCTGAAAATTGAAATTCGAATCTGAAATGCGCCCAAAAGGACAAAACGTCATCTTGTTATCCACTGCAACAATTAATTTACATTTTGACTTCAACAGCTCAGTAAAGAATTGTGCATCTTTTATATTTTCAAAACATCACTTGGATTAAAAGTTTTGTGCAAATTATCCTTTCTAAATTTAAACTTTAGGCAGAAATTTAACTCAATTAATTAAACTGCTTTTGAGGAGTGTCAATAATCGCAATCATAATTAATTAAAAAATTTTGTAATCGGTGAATTATGTCAGATAGAATTTTGACATCTACGATTAAACAAAAATAATAGCGGGAGTCGATGAAATTTCAGGAATTTGTGGATGAATGGGTGCATGAATATTTCTGTCAGGAAATTTTTAGGTTGATGAATTATCTATTTAGCATCCCTGGGTGAGTTAATCTGTATTTGTCAAAGGCTAAAACTGATGTAAATTGTTCAAATTCAATGAAATCATTTTGATACATCGGTCGTCCATTTCAATGGATTAATGATGAAGTTCGACATTTTTTCAAAAAATCTCCTTTAAATATCGAACTTTTTAGTTTGTCCGATTTGAAATTATGATCTGAATTTCTGTCAAGTTTTTTTGTTCAAAAAAAAAGAAATAAACTGGCAATGTTTACAGCATAAAAAGAAAATATAACTAGATGTCATCAAGATAAACCGGTAAAAGTTTTTTTTGGACTATGAATGCAAGCGCAACAAGAACTGTCTTTCAGGAAAATCTTAAAAGTGATCAAAGAAATCACTGAAACATATCAAACCGTTCCGACGATTCAATCACTGTTTATTGGATCGCTTAAATTCTAATCAATCATTGGCTGATAATTGGCTTCATATTTCCTTAAATTTCCCAGATATAATTTCATTTGATTTTCAACCGTTGCTTTACCTATCACCTCTTATGTTGAAGTATAGAGAACTATCGAATCTTATACGTAATGCAAAGTTTTCCTGCTCTATTAATATTTTCAATTTAATAAAAATTAAAAGATTATCGGCATTTCTTAGCAGTAAATCAGGAAACTAAGAAATTATTCGGCAAAATATCGCAGCGCGAAAAATTATACAGTCTTTTTTGGTTCAATTTTGAAGCAAACTGTAGATTTCCAAAATTGCAAATGTTCCAAATGAACTGTGAAATCGCATAAATCATTTCCATATTTGCTGTAGGTAAATTCACATGCATCAGCAATATACATGTGTTTTTGTGTATGTATGTATGTATTCGAGAAACAAGATGTCAAGTTGTAAATCCGAGATAACTTGTTGAAAAAAGGCTGTTGGAAGGATCAGAAACACTACTTCATTCGAAAATTTCATTAAATAGAGAATTAGCTAAAATTTAAAAAAAGTTTGTGAAGAAATTAATCGTAGAAGAGATTTATGTGTGCATGTGGACTTCTAGGCATACTAAAACTTCCTAGAACTAAAGCTCAATGAGTTTAAATTAAAAATTCATTCATTTTAATCAAGAATTCAAGAAGAATTTCAGCTAGAATTGTAGATATGGGTGTATAGTGTGATGTATGTAGTGTAATATAAAGTGGAATTTGAATTGAGATGAAGCGATACTTTAGAAAGAAGAAATTTCAATTGTCACTCTCTTTCCAATAATTTTGGAATAATTTCCAATAATGCACTGAAGGAAATTGAACATAAAACATGTAAAAATGTTTGTTACATCATTTGAATGCCATTTTTGTGAAGAATGAAACGCCTTAGAAAAATGAAACTTATGAAGAGTAAAAGAGAAGTAAGGATCGAATCCTGATATGAAGCAGGAAAACGAAGGACTCTGTGAATGATTTTTTTCACGTAAGTGCCATAGATCCTAAATTTTTAAAGCTAAGAAGAATTGAAATATATAAGTATTTCCAGAAATTTTAAAAATTAGTTTAATCAGGAAACAAAACTGTTTAATTCCAATGTTTTAAATCGCTTTTAAGAGTATCAACTGATATGCGGTTTATGTGGCATTTGTAAACGTCGTTTTAAGCTAAAAGTTCAGAATACAGATAAATAATAGGGGTAGTTTTCAAGTGAAAACTATTAGTAAAAAGTTGATAGATGTAGACAGCAAATTTTGCTAATTGATTTTTAAAATTGAATTGGAAAAAAGCACATACTTTCTTTTTGGTTCTTATTTTGTGATGTAAAAAATTTTATGGGTAAATTTTCCCCTACCAAAGAATTTTTAATTCAGACCTAAATTTGAAGTATTAATGGTTGTCACCTAGATCATTTGATCGCTTTAGCAATTGACAAATACGACGACATATTTCAATTTATGGCTTAACAAATGAAATAAAGAATTGAGATGGATGATTGCTAACTTAAAGTTATGTTTAAAATAAATTGAACATTTGCGTTTCATTGTCCATTTGTGCGCCTGCTTTCTTGTCAATTATTATTTAAATTAATTTATTAACACAAAGTCGTCACTTGAAAGTTAATTATTCAAGTAAAATTGTCACATTTTATCACTTCCATTTTTCTTTTTTTGCTTAATGTTGCTACCATTTCATTGTTATTCAGTTTATTTGAAATTTCATTTGATTAATAGAAAAGTAAATGAAATTTCTAAAAAATTTTACCGTTGCTCCAACTTTTTCATTTCAATTTTTCCTTTAATTTATTAAATCCTAATTGTTTACATTGGAAAAATCCACAAGTTGGAACTGTAAGTTATTGCTGAATGCGTTGCTATTTTTATTCTCTCTATTATCATTAGCTTTTCAAGCTGTTCTTCATAAAATCTTCAGTACCAGTTCAGAAAAGTCAATCGTAAAATTTATCAAGTTGTCATATTCAACAGAACTGAATCGGATTTTTTAAATTTTTTTTCAAACTTTTTCAGTTTTCAAATCATTAAATGAATAACAATCTTTTATTGGTAATCGCCGTTATCGTCATTAGTCATTGGTTACTATGGCAAATAATCGAAAAGCAAAATACGATAGCGAAAGAAGAGAATAGAATGGAAGATTTGGCATTAAAGCAAAAGTTACAAAAACTGTAACAATCGCTTATTTGAAGATAAAAAAGAAAAGCTATTGCGGACATACACGACGTTTGCAGGAAATGTCAAACGATGACCAGTGGTGCAAATGACCGGATCGACTGGTTACATATGGTATTCAAGCTATCATCGTTACAACGTAACTTATCTATCAAACGTGTGCACTAAAAACTGCAACTTAAATGAATGAATACGCTGAAAACGTGGACGTGTCGTTTACGCGAAATAAAAATTAACTGCAAATTTTATTGAAAAACAAATCAAACCACACATGATTTGTTCAATAAAAAAGTTATGAATATGGAGGAAAAGAAAACTTTATGAATTCCTGATAATATGATAATACAATTAAAAGTTTAAATTGTCAGAAGTTTTTTTAAAAATAAGAGATAAATTTGAGAAATGTCGGGTAAATTTGTTACAGCACATAGCTATCGATAAGAAAAAGTAGACGAAATCTTAGTCTGAAAGATCAATGGGATGTTTGAGAAATTGAATTTTTCGTCTTGATAGTCATCAGGCAATATGATTTGTGCATAAATTTCATTTAGCTTCAAATAATAGAAGGAGTGGGAAAAAATTGTTGCGATTGCCTGAGAATTTAAATTTTATTTCAGAACTCTTAATATCAACCATTTTCTTAGTAATTTATCAACTTCAATGGTGAATTTAATTGATTCGAATTAACTGGAATTTCCCTTTAATAATTTCCTTTATCCCTTTGTCTTACCGTAAATATATTTTACCGCAAATCTTACCGTAAAAAATCTTGCCCTTATCTCTTTATCCTACTGTGATATCTTACCTAAATATCTTAGCATAAATAAATAATTATCTTAAATATTTATCCCCTTATCTTACTGCAAATATAAATATATATCTTACCGTAAATATTCTCTGCAAGAGAATCGGTAAATTAGCAGACATAAATTAATCAATTAATAAATCTAAAATTAATACGTTAATCGGTAGAATATTTCTACGTTTCATTGTTTGAAAAATTAATCGTTAATCTTTAAGTCAAATTTTACCATTGATTTCATGAAATTTAATTTGATTTGATTTGATGATGAGGTAGTCCACATGATTTGCCTTTCTATGTTTTTCAATCATGTTTGAGTTAGCGTTTTTGAAATATCAAGATTTCCAAATAATAATGAAGAAGTTGGAATTTAATTAAAATTTTGGCTTCTAGATAATAGTCCTAAACTACATAAATTCAATGGTGAATCGCAAGAATTTTTTACCGAACACTCGGATTTTCACTGATTCGGTATTCAAAGAGCTATTCCTGCATTATTGTCATCGTTAATTACTTTTTCAACATTAACTATCAAAAATCTGCACTTTAACTAGTCAATAATTACGTAAATGATTACTTATCCTTCAAGTGTAAAAGGTTATGGATTAATTCCAGCTTTCTGTCATAGTCGATCTGAGCACTATGTTAATGATTTCAGAAAAATACAATTAATAGTACACTGTAAAACCGTAGGTGGTTAGCCACATTCTCTGAGAAAAAATATTTGTCAAGGAAAGGATGAACTTACTTGGCTGGCCAAATGCATTTTCTGTGCTCTTGTAAAATGCTGTTGATAGTTTGTGCACTGCAAAAAAAAAAAAAACATTTTATATATACTCGACTGTTTCGAAAAAATGACTCTGAGATTTGTTAGTCTGTTTAGTATTTGTGTGAAAAACTTCACTTAAGTGAATCAAAGCAAAAATAAGGCTTCAGTTGACTTGACTCAATAATTGCTATAAGTCAGAATTTAGGTTTGATCTGTTATTGATATAGTTTACTGATAAATTGCAACTCAAATTAGATAGTTGCAACAAAAAAAATTAGGATAGTTGTAAATAAAGACCTCTCTAGCTTTAATAAATTAAATTTAGTTTACGCAAAAATTATTGATCGAAAATTCTAAAAAAAATTTAACTGAAAAGAAATAAAATTTGGCAAAGTGGCAAGTTTTCAATTGCTGTGTTCTGTTCAAGTTGATCTTTCGTTTTTCTGGACATTTTTATCCCTCACATTTCAAGCGCTCTTATCATATCTTCAATAATTTAAGAGATACTTAGATATGGTGGGCATAAGGTAAGTTTTAACAATTTGCTATAATTATTAGGACTGCATATTTGGGAAGGTTCAGATCCTTGAAAAATGCTTTTTTAACATGTTTGGAAACCAGATTCTGGATTTAATGTGATAATCTATTTTAAGAGAAGAATTACACGTGCATTGTTTCTTCTCTCAATCTTTTTTCTTATGTATCAATTTTACTAGCGGCAAGCGACTGATGTCAAATTTAAGATATTTAATTTGAATAAATTCGAAATTTCAAGAAATTTTTATTCCGGCCACTTTTCAAAAAATTGAGCAAGTTTTTTTTTTTGAAAGTTTGCTAAATTTAATAAAACTTTCTTAGAGAGTTCGCACATTGATTAATACAGCAAACGATTAATACTTTGTTTCCTTCCTTTCTCTCAATTATAACTGATAATAAAGTTGAAAGCATTTCATTTTGGATGAGAATATAACTAAAGTTTTTTCCATCCTACACTAATGACTAGGAAAGTTTCCCAAATGCAGATGCTTGCTTATATCCTTTAATAAGCTTAGCTTTTCTGTGCTTTTAAGAAATATACACAAGCATTTGCTTCCTTAATGGCTCTTAATGGCCTAAGGAAGATTCCGGTCCTGCACATTCACGAAAACTTCATCTGTCTTATCAATTTAATCGGTTTTCCTGGAATGGCATTTCTAACAATCCACAGAAATATTGCTTTACATTTATTTCAATACCAATCACGCATGCTTTATATTCATTTAAATACCAATCACTCATCAAAATTCTCTTCTTTATTTTTCCTGTGAACTGAATTTTTTCATTTTTAAAATTAGAAGAGAAATTTATTGTCGAACTTTGAATTTTCAACATGATTTAGAGGAAATAAAAACAAATGATTAATTTTTGATTAATAAAATTGATGAGTACAAAATTTGAACTCTTTGCTAATCTTTCAAATGAAATGTTTTTTGGCAGTTTTCCTAAAATAAATTTTCTAAAAATTTCAACCTTAACATTAGCAAGATTTAAAACTACCTGATTTAAAACATATCTGAAGTTTAAAATTTCATTTTTTAACTTTTTTTTAAATGTCGAAAAAGCAACTTTTTGAAATATTTTCTTCAAAAATATCATTTTTTTGAAAACTGCAAGTTTTGAAATCTTTCTTTTAGAATTTGAGAATTTATATTCAAAATATTTTGAAAGTGATTCATTGTAAATTTTTTTTTGACCTCTCATTAAAAAGAGAGCCAACCAATTTCAAAAAAAAAAATTTTGCAGAATCTAAAATTAGCAGCAAGAAACTTACATCGTTTAACTTCATTACTAAATAAGGAATGATAGATTGATGGATTGGGAAACTGTGAATGCATTTGCGAAGATTCTTCAGAAGTAATGATTATAGCATCTACTCGCATGGCTCCAGATTCAGATGGCAAATTGATATCAGTATTGGAATTCCTTTTATTGCGACAACATATTTCATGCGTACAGCAGCAGCACCAACGGAAGGAATGAATAAAGAAGAATAGCGATTGATGTTGATTTACAACTTGTTGCTTCATTGAACTCGTTACTTCTGGGTCTAACATTTGCTCCCTTACTGTCCCTAACTCTTCGCTTCTCAGTAAAAAACGTCTTTCGATACTTTTATTCGTATGAAATATACTATCGTCATCCTCCAACATTTCAGGCCTTTAATTAACTGTACTAATAAAATGGTAATTTTTCTTTCTTCGTCTTCTTAAACTTCATGTTTTTCAAACCAAAATTTTCAATTAAATCCCGAATTTTTGAGTTTTTGAATTCAATAAATTCATCAGAGCTTTTCTGAGCTTAGCTAAAACCTAAATAAATTAAGCAAACAGCGCATTTGTAAGAGAAATTTTTGGTTAGTTGTCGTTTCCTTTCGGTTATCCAAGATAAATGATGTTCATTAGGATCATAGTTAAGCCATAGTGTGGACTAATTAGAAGTCATTTCTTCCATCTTTCCGCGCCTGTTTCCTGCTATTATTTGTTTACGAGTCTATTCATTTCTTTTAATACATTCTTCAGGCCGGCTGCTACATTCTCATCATTAATAATAAATAAATTCAAATGAAGCTACAGCAATAATAATCTTCGGGATGCAATCAATTGTTGTCTTGACAATATCAGAATTCAATGCAACCTTTCATTAGTTAATTGGTTGCCCACAGTGACAAAATAAATTACTAACAATTTTATCTGTAACATAGCAACTCTAAAAATTTAGATTTCACAATGACGGAATAAATTATTAGCAATTTTATCTGTAACATAGCAACTTTAAGAATTTATATTAGTGCAGCTAGGAATTTCAGAAATGTTATTAATTAATTTCACGCAGGATTTTATCAGTTAAATTCATTTATTCGTTTTTTTTTCAATCACGAAAGTAAGAGGACATCATGGAAAGGCAATATTTGCTTACTACAAAATAAAGCGTTTTTTCGGAAAAAAAGATAATCCTTTTTTGGATATTCAATATTATTCAAATTTCGAAAATAATGGAAAATAACTATTTCAAGTAACAGTCTATTGGCAAAGAATTGTTCCGATCGAATTCTTGAACATTATCCTCAATTTTGATAATTATCAACTGCAACTGCAGTTAACATATAGGTAGAGATTAATTAAACAAGCCAGAAATAGCACATTGTAAATGATGCAATCATTATCCAGTACAACATCTGGTATTATCTGCTATTGTACAGTTCTAATACTGCAATCAAAGAATATTAACGTCACACCTGCATAGTAATGCTTAAAAGAAATTAAAGATTAAGAGTGAGAAAGATTTGAATAGTGAATTTTAGCAATATGGAATTTTCAATAATGTAAAAATAATTAAAATACTGGAAAACTACAAAAAAATTGGAATAGTCAAAAGGAATGATGAGAATAAACTGAGCGACAAGAGCTTATAGGAAGGAAAATGTGGTGTAGCCTATTTAGAGCATTTTATGTATTTTTTTTTTACTCCAGAGGCGTTTCTAATATCCTAACAAGTGTATAGCACCGCTCACCTTCATTGTTTTTATTGCGAGCCATGAAGGAATTGAATTACGACATTCACACAATATGACGTTAATAGCTTTTGGATATCATTCACAAATTATCCAATCCAATTCCATGTCCCATTCGTATTGTAAGTGATAGTGCAGATAGTGTCAAAGTTCCGAGATTTATCAGAGTTTTCTTGACTCTCTTTTTTTTTCTTTTCTAATCAAAAAATAATTTCATTATTTTGCTGGCTACTGATCTGACCGGTCCTCCAAAGTAATCAATTCAATTAGTTCAAAAATTTCCTCTCTTCATACTTCTGAATTTTTGAATGTTTAATTTTATAAATATTTTTAAAAAAAAAATTGTTTTTAAGAGGAATTTCAAACTTCTAATAAAGAAATATTAGGAAGGTCACTTTCAAGAATAAGTTAATTTTGTTTTGATAGCAGCAGAACAAGAATGCACATTTCATCGATTGAGACAAATTTGTTTTATTTTTCTTTTTTGTGAAAAATTAAAGAAATGCGAACAATATGACTGGATTTCGCTTTAATCATCTATTCGGGAAATTAACAATAAGCACTTGATTAATCTGCCTAGAGTTAGATTAAGGAATGTAAAGTATATTATTCCATAAGCAAGCGAGTATTATTAATTGTTCAAAAGTCATTGTGCCAAAATAGCTTCTATGGCTAAGTTAAATTTCAAGAGAACTTTTAGTTAAATGTTAAATTTCAAGAGAACGAAATTCGAAAATTTAGCGGTTATTATGACATCATTTTGCGGTAGTATTATTTTGTTCAATTATAACTTAATAATTTCATTTATTGCGATTACAACATATATTTAATGGAATGCTACTCTTGTATGTAAGCCAAGGAATGCATTTCCTATTCAGCCATAAGTCAATTGGTTATCTCGATTGTTCGGCTTCAATTCTGATTAGACAAATCAAGACAAAAGCCATATTTCCGCTAATTATTCAATCTCTTGCGAGAAATTTATCAACTGAATAGGTATTATTGTTTCGCTACAATCAATTAATGAAAACTTATGACAATAATGATTGTATGACGGATGAAATGCAACAATAAATGGAAAGTTTTATCGACTCCATTTTATTTGCGAAAAGTAGCAAAAGTAATTTTCTTTGCGATCATTTCCTCCAAGACGTCCTCCTGCTTATAATACACTGATTTTATGGTGAAACTGTTTTCAACGTACCGAGAATGAATATTGTTGTGATTCAGATTTAATTTCATCTTTGTCAACTGATAAAACCATTAGTCTCATGCTTTTATAAAAATTTCAACCAGGTTATTACTACATGAACGAGCACAAATTCATAAGTCAATGGGAAATTTTATTTCTCGCAATTAAGAAATATTGATTTGCGAATGTCTAAAGAAGCATTACGTGTTTTTAATACACGCAAGTCTCAGTAATTAAGTGAGTTAAAATTATATCATATTAAGCGAAAATTTGTCATTTGCTACTAGTTATTTGTACATTTTTATACATGCAATATCACATATGTTTGCATCGAAGTTTTCCTCCTTTAAGTCTATAATTAGTTCCTCATAAAATTCTCATATTTTATAAAATGTAGCAGAAAGTAATGTGATCATTGGATCATGATTATTGCTTACATATTACAAATTTCACACAAATAGCTTGGAGATATTAGGAAAGTACTTTAAAATTAGAAGAAACGTGGTCCGACATTAACTTCACAGGAAGAACGAAGTGTTAAAGTTATGAGAATCAATCGGTAACAGTTATTTTTAGCAATAATTTTACAAAATAAGCACTTTTTATTTTTATCCCATTTCGACTTCCAGCAATTTCTCTTTTTTTATCCATTTCTCATTTTATTTCTTTCGCAATTCTTCTCTTTTCAGATCAAATGTTGTTTCAGCTTGTTCTTCATTAATTCTGATTAGCTCAGTATATGTAACAGGAACTTCTGTATTTTTATAGAACCCATTAAGAAATATATCCAACAACTATAAAAAAAGCTCTTAGAATAAATAAATTCATTTACTAACATAAAAATCAATTTAATACAACAATAATGTTTTTCAAATTAAAATTCATAGCATTATCAGAAAATTTACAATGGATTACGAAAAAAAAATTTATTTGAGCTTTGAAGCAATCAATTCCCCTTTTCTAGTGCAGAAAATTTTCGAAGAGAAAAATTAAATGCAATATAAAGGAGACCAAGCCATAAATCGCGATTTCACTTTGAAATCTCAAAACTGATGTGCCGTAGTTATAATAACAAATAGTGGAAAAAGCTAGAAGTGTGAACAAGCCATGAAATTAATAATTCCAAATAACCAAAAGAACAGTTAACGCTAATTGTTAGTCTCAAATTGTGTACAGTGCTTTCGCATACATCCGAATAAACATTTTATGAACAAAAAAGAATAACTCGTGGTACTGTAGCCATACATGTTACATAACGGAATGATAAGCTAAATTTAAGAACTGTCCAAAGCCACAAACAAATTTACTCTTTTCCAAAAGCAGTTTTCCAAGCAATAACTTGTTTATCAAATCCACACGTAAATAGATCATAATTCGGATAATCATCCGCCCAGGCAGTACAACAAACTAAACGGCGATGACTCTGAAAATTAACGAGGAATAAATATAAACAGGAACAAGTCTAACTAGATTCACAAAAAAATGGTCGTTTGAATAACTCCCAAGAGGATAATACGGTGACTACAGAACAACGACCTGAAGGAAAAGAAATTAGGAATAAGGAAACAAAATGTTTTCCTTATCCTAATCTTATTTTTTCTTATTTTTCAGTAAATTAAAATTTTAGCGCAGCATACTTCCTTCTGAACTAATCTTGTATTATCGGATCAACTCAAATGACCATTCCTCTCGCAAAGATTCAATGCGAGCGATTGCATCTCCTATACTTTCGAATAAAAGTCTTCGGTTGAATTTATCCTAAGAATATGCGGAAACAGTTAATTCTAAGACTCTATTGTGCCAACAAAAGAAATTTCGCGACAATTTAGTGCTATTAAATACATTAGCACGCTTCACTGACAACGAAGGATTCCGTGATCAAATCTTCGCATCAGCATATTTCATAATACTTCTCACTTCAAAATAATCGAAATTAATTAAAAATCATGACAGCCTTACTTGTCCATTAGTACGAGGAAGTCTTGTTAATCGAACAGTGTTCAAATCATACAAGCGAACACTACGATTATCTTGCGGAATGGCAACAACACTTCGTGACGAAATTGAAAGTCGATTAACAGCGCTATCCAAACGAACAGTTACAATTGCACTGCGCATATTGCGCAAATCCCAGACCTAAAATATTCTAAATTTTAATTATTTCTTGAAACTTCATGAAAAATTCTTGAATACACGACTCCAAGTCGAGATTAATTACATATTTTTTGGGAAAATAACCTTGATTGATCGGTCATCACTGCCCGAAACAAGTTTTTCACCGGATGAAAAAACAACTGATGTTACTGAGCTGCAAAGCAAATACATTAATTTCAAAATGAATGATAATTTCATAAAAAACATAGCAGCACCGGAAAAATCATACTCGACATGTCCTTGAAAAACTGCAACAGAGTGAATTGATTCCCGGAAATCCCACAAGCGAAAAGTAGAATCACGGCTTGCAGTAACAATCAGTTTTTGTGATGGATGAGCATTGCAATGGTTCAATTCGTCATCGTGGCCTATAAAGTACATGACTGCTCTTCCCGACATTTCTTTTTTACTTGAAATTCGAATTAATCCATACAGAAATCTATGTAATCATCTTATATCAGTTGTATCCGCCTTGCATAGAATTTTTTCTAAAACAAAAAACGGGCTAACCCGACAAAACATTCACAATTTCTCCTCGTTCGGCATCATAAATATTAGCAGTTCTATCCCAGCTAGCTGTGATAAGCTGTTCACCACCACTGAACCACTCAACAGCCATAACTGCATTAGCATGACCCGTCAAGCGTCGCAGCGGCTGCCGCACAGTACTTGACGCATGAACCTCTCCATTACCTAAACGAAAAAGTAAACAAATAATTAAAGCACAGAAATAAACACCATCAGCATAAAAAATTTCAAACAAATATTCACCTTGCAAATCGTTCCCTCCACTGGTTTGTTCTTTTTCAGCCAATTCATCATCTTCACTATTCGCAGTAGGAAGCTGGATATTGCCTAAAAATTTTATTCCACAGAGAAACTGTACAAATTGACAAATACCGAAAATGGCAGAATGAAAAGTGAAAAAGCAAGGATCCAAATAAATTTGTAATTATAACAAATAGATTAAAAAGTTAATAGTTTGAAATGTTAGCAACATTGTGGCTTATCTTGTATCTTTACTTTACTAACTAAATAAAATGTAAGTCATAAGCGTATGTAAATTTATTTTTGAAAAGAAACAGATCAAAATTGATTATTAACTAACCTGGAACAACAGTCTTCCAAATATGTGCAGTACGGTCACCACTAGCTGTAGCAACAATGAATTCAGTGGAATCAGTTGTTGATGGCCCGAAAGCAACACCATTAACCGAACCAACATGACCCGTGTATTGCGCCAAACATGTACCTGTATCCAAGGACCAAAGCAAGCATGTCTGATCTTAAATAATTAGAATATGAAGTTGAATTAAATTCCAAATATTTAGTAAAACTAATCTGTCACTTTTTTGATAGGATTGAATTTACATTTTTTTTTTTGATAGAATTGATTCATCATTTTAGCTTTTTTTGTTCTTTTAGAACAAGACACAATAAAAATAGTGCATTGTTATTAAAGTATATCCATTCACTTCTTAGCTAAAAAAATTGAATAAAAATCATAATTTGTTTTAACAAAGCCAAAAAAGGACCCGCAGACGCGCTTGCCATAATCGGTTGCATTCCACGGCTTACCGTAACATGCCAAACACCATCCCGATGTCCCATAAACGAGTGAACATATCTACATCGACGTGAACTATCACTAACAACTTTTAAGCTTTGAACCAGGCGTCCCGGCGGTACTCGTAACGCAGTCTTTAACTTTTGGCGCATTTGATTGCCTATATAAGCAACATTATTATAAACTGTACCAATCAGCTGATTTCGATGCTGCATTGTTTGTGAATGTTAGCTTCATCATTAAAGAGAAAAGCCAAACTGAGGTCCTCAGCGATCAAACAATGCACTATTTATGCTAATTAAAGTATCATGATCAACTCATAGATTTCGTCTTTTCCAAAATCAAATTCCACTTCACTTGAAGTCCACAGCGATGAACCAAAAATTAAAAACTTCAGTTCAATATTCGTACATTTATGATTAATTGCAATCATCTACCAGAGCTGCGCCGGTGGTATTTTCAGTCAAGAAGCATAGTTTTATATACATAAATAAAATAAAAATGTAAGATTAAATAATTAGCATTATTTTTGAAAATCAACAATGAACAAAACGACCTTTCTTGCCGACTTCCTTTCGTGCTGATAATGGATCATTTGGTAAAGAATAAATCTCAGGTGATAACGTCACTGTTTCGTCCATCCGCTCACTTAATTGGTTCAACTTTGCCTGCACTGTAAAGGTTTAACTTTGCCTACATCGCATTAAGAATATTTATTTCTCGCACAATTAAATATTCACTCATAAACCACTGATTTTTATATTATTTTCTAGACGGAATTTCACTTTTTAGATTTAAAAATTGAGTAAACTTCATTTCAAGTTTTTTTTCCTTACCATCATCTGAATTATTCGCTTACGCAAGAGTACTCAAATTTGAAACGAACAAACGATGTATGTTAGATAATGATAGTATAAAAACCAACAAAAAATTTGGATTGAGTGACAAGCATGTCAAATTAACAATAAAAGTGCGTAATAACAGGACAATTTTTTATAACAGCTGTCACATTTCAATCTTCATTTAGTGTGTTTTTTAATCGTTTTCTATTACATTCTAAGGAATTGAAAACTAATTTGTATTTACTTTCTGTGAAGGCATTGTCAAAGAATTTCCTCCTACAATAAAATAATGGATTTAAAATAATAAAATAGTTACATTCGCAGTTCTCCTCGTACAAAGTGTCAATTTCCTTTTCAATATATTCGAACAATTGGTATAATCGTGCTCTGAAATATTTAATCGCATTAAAAAAAAGATAGAGTAAAAGTGTAATGAAAGTCCGGAAAACTTGCCAGTGCTGATTCATCCTTTCATTTCTTTACTAATTTTCATAGACATAATATCTAAAAAATTCAATGTGGTACGGATTAAGGAACTTATAATTATTTATCGCATATAATAGTTCTACCTTATTTGATAATTAAAAAATATCAGCAAGATAAGATTTTGATAATTTCAAATAACTCGGATCACGTTAAGATGTATAAATTCGAATTCTAATTCTAGTTGAAAATATTAGACGATTGATTCGTAATAATTCTAGCTTCGGCAGAAGTGGAAACGATTAATTTTTAATGATTTTAGTTTTCGCCACTATGTTATTTTCAAGCTACCACAGCATTATTTTCTCCACATTATTATATTTTTCGAGCTACTTCAACAAGAATTTGAAAGAAAGATTGAGTGAAATTTTAAAAATTTTTCTTAAATAATAAAATACATTGAAGTCATACTTATGTGGTAATGCTATTTGTTCCATATCGCAATATTGCGGTTGATGTTGAGCACTTGGAGATCCTTGCTGTAAATCACCATCTGCCCAAGCACGAAACTTCTCAAATCTTCCAGACATGTACTAAATTTGTAAAATCCTGAAATTGAATTTTTGAAATTTCAACAGAAGCACTTGTTTTCTGTCGTCTCTAGTATATTTTCCTAAAAAATCTTGATTGTAATGTACGGAAAATTGATTATTAATATTCAATTAACTTCATCTTCATGTAAGAGGTGCGACACGATTTAAAGATCTATTTTAATGATTTATTTTAAATAAGAAAAAATAACGGAAGAAAAACAATAAAAATAAACTGTTGAACATAAAATATGACGAAATGGTCAATGATGAAGAAATATTTCAACGATACTTCAACTAAATTTATGAACTAAATGAAAGCTATTGCGGTTTCCACAAACAAGAGAAAAAACACAAGAAATGGTTGCAATTCATAAATTTTATCTTAATAGATGCCAAATAAAAAAGAAAGAAAAAAAGAAAAGATTAACAAATTGCTCATAAAACTGCAAAAACAATTTAAAAAATTTAACAAAACAGTATGGCTAATTCTATTTAGATGATCTTAACAAGAAATAATGTTTTCATTCACGTTTTCCAAGCTACCACGTTACGCCCGCGAAATATGAGCAGATTGAAGTATTAACCGAGAAAAGGGCTTAAGTTGCCAGGTAGGAGTCGGGATTCTTGTTTGTTTTTTTATATACACATTAATTAAGATAGAAAAGCTAGTTTGTTTGTTTTCATTTAGTAATTAATGTATTCCATTCAAAGTGTACGACGTGATTTCGAAATTTAAATTTTTATTGGCAAAACATAAGTTTTCATTGTTTTATGAACCTATCAGTCACGAAATTTCACATTGTTATCAGGCTTTCTGTGTAACACGTTAAATTAATTATTTCTTAATTATCTAAATCATCATGATAGGTGATAAATTGTTTACGTTATTGAAAGCAGATACTGTAATATTAACTGAAATCCAAATGTATCAAAGTCAACTGTTTATCTTGTAATAAACAGCTGTATAATTCTATTAGTAGCCATAAACGAAGTAAAAGGTATACTTTTCAGGAATTACATATGGTAAAATACATTTATTAACGATTTTGTAAAAAGCAAAACAATCAGACTTATTACGGTGAAATGATCCGTACGAAACTGTTGTCGCGCTACAGTACCTTGGCCGTACGAGCTCTGGTGACCGCTGGTGTTGCTGAACGGTGTTTTGCGTCTAGTCGTTGTTTTCATAACCAGTGTACTGCAGATGTACCAACTGCCTCTGTTCATCATCATCAAAATGTGAAAGACGTACATGCCTCATGTTGTGGTTTCCCTAAGCATCTCAAGAATGGGCCTTCGACTGTTCTCGATCAAGGTGTCTTCGGTGATGATGCATGCTTCATTGCACGTTTTGAAAATACATATGTAGTTGGTATGTGATTTTTTATTTGTTTTCTTCATTTTGCATAAGAAGCGATTGCATAGAGGCATATAGCACTACAAATTTATATGGATAATAAAAGATATTAAATGGAAATTGAACTAATGTGCAACAGAAGTGGATTTTATCACAAAAATTTTAAACCATTTCAAGTGCTGCACCAGTTGTTTGCTAGCAATTTTCAGTAAAATTAGTTCAAAAAAACCTAATCACATTGAAGGAACTGGCAAGTAATTAGCAGGTGGTTTAACGGCTAATTGATAAATTTTCTGTATGATATAAGGCTGTTTTTGGCATACTATTTCACTGTCATTGATGTTTTGGTAATAGGTATTAGATTATAGTTTAGATTCCAATGAAATAAGAATACTTTAGGGAAAGATTACATTATTTTTTAAAGGCGTAGCGGATGGTGTAGGTGGTTGGCGCAATTATGGAATCGACCCATCAGAATTTTCCAGTCGCTTGATGAAACTTTGTCAGAAAATTGTAATAAAAGGTAATATCTTTGTAAGGAAATTTTTTAATGGATATCATTTGTAATTCAGCGCATGAAAATGGTAGAAGTAATGCAAAATTTTAGGTGCTATTTTTTTAACAATTTCAGGCCAGTTTCAGCCGACCCGTCCGGATAAGCTATTAGCTTGTGCATACGAAGCACTTGCGAGGCCACCACGTCCAACTGGATCATCTACAGCTTGTGTACTTATTGTTCACCAAGATACCCTTTATTCTGCTAATCTCGGTGATTCGGGTTATCTGGTTATTCGAAATGGCAAAGTAGTATATCGCAGTCGTGAACAGACCCACTATTTCAATGCCCCATATCAGTTATCATTACCTCCAACGGATGACGGTAGATTTTATTATAATAGTTCTAAATTTCTTTACGCCATTAAAATTTATCTCTTTCAGCTTATCTATACAGTTATGTTTGGTGTTTTATGAAATTTGCATAATATTATTGTGGATTTGTTTCTAAGGGATTGAATATAATTGAATGTTGATATGGAAAGTCTTGATTTGTTTCGATGTGAAGCATTTTTTTGATTTTTTCTAAAAATTCTTAGGGAATGGTAGTTTCCTTGGTGATTCTCCGGAGAAAGCTGAATCGGCATCATTGGATTTAATGAGCGGTGATATTATTGTTCTTGCAACCGATGGTCTGTGGGATAATGTGACGGAAGATGAAATTGTTAAGCAATTATCGGGTCTCAAACCAGGCGATGTGCAGGTGCATGAGGCTTTTTTAATGTATTGTTAAAAGCTAGATCATATTTTATTGTATCAGATGAGATACCTAGATAATAAATGGAGATTTATAATTATGGTAACAGGAAGAGAATGAATAGAGAACGAGCAAACGACTATTAGGAATCCATAAGAATTCAAAGTTTTGTGCCGTTGGACAGTGCTTTTAACAACACAAAAACTGCAGTAAAAACTTAAATTGATTCACGAAATCGAGGATGTCGTAGAAATTAAATCCTTCTCTTATTTTTTAAGGGTAAATTAAATCCTAAATTCAGTCGATGAGCTTAAGAAGAGAAGCATTATTGTAGCAGGAAAGTAGTTTTAAATTCTCTTATTTGAATTAATATTTTTTTAGAAAGCCTGCAACAGTTTAGCACTTACTGCAAGAAGGTTAGCGTTCGATACACGGCATTTGTCCCCGTTTGCAGTAAAAGCATCGCAGCATGGAATCGACGCACCTGGAGGCAAACCAGATGACATAACACTTATTTTATTATTAATTGCTTGATCTGTTATGGCAAAATTTGAAATGCTATGATTTTCTTACTATGCTCATCTCATGTATGAAGTAAGCTCATTTGATTTGATATAGTAGATTTTGCGTTATAAATATGTTAAACGTGAAAATGAATTGATAAGTAAAAAATATCTCTGTTCACCGTAGCACATCTTATAGTTTCACTAGGTATGTATATTTTTAAGTTTAGGAAGAACTGGAATGGTTTGATGACTGTAAGCATCAAAGCATTTCAGTCCTTCAAGAAAATTTTCAACATCTGCATTAGCACTGTAAGTTTCCGATAGTTACGGTTCACGAACTTGCAGTTGCTGTGATTTTTTCAGTAGATTAATGTCTCGATGTTTGCATAATTTTGCTGGTGATTTACAGAATTGCTTGTACCTTCCTAGTTTTTTACAGTTTAAAATTGTTTATTTGTGCATTTTGTTATATTATTTGCAAGAATTGGGAACGACATTGCATTGTTTAAATTTTAATATAAATTTCATTTTGGCATAATTTTGAAGAAAAAAAGATTAATGGATTATCAAAAACCAATCCTTTACTTTGCAAGTCTGTGTTGCATCACAACATACAGAAAAAAAAAAAAAAAACTTGCACTAATCTTCAGCATATTTGATCCAATTTTACAGTAACGAATCAAAAGTATTTTAATTTTTTTCCCAGTGCCAATGTTTTGCTGTTTATTTAATTTTCACGTTGCAGAGCAATTCATTATTCGGTCGTATCATCCTATTTCCATACAAATACATCTTTTCCATTTCATTTTATGCTTTATTGCGAACTGAAGTTAAATAGTGGGTTAGGTTTTGATTAAAAAAGATAAAATGGAAAGGTAAAGGAATTTAAAATTTGATATAGAAGTAGTACTTTTTTATTACAAGCACTAAAATTTGTTTTTATTTCTTGTTATAAAAACAAGGAAAAAAGATTGTAGTTAACTGTTAATATAGCATTAGCAAAGTTTATTTCTGTCAAGTTTTAAAAGGTTAATAATGCTTAAATTCATGCAATACTAACTGTTTTGAAAATATTTCTACTCTATTTATTATTTCTATTTTTCAAACTTCTTTCGCTTGTTTTTTTATTGTTTCATGTTTTTTATATGCTACTGTGGGAATATGAAGAAGATAATAAAATTAAAAAAAAAAAATAACCTTAGCATTGTTGTCATTCATTTCCTTTGTCATTTTGTTATGTTGGATCCTTTTATTGTGATAAAAGTTTTAAAGTCTTTTAACGAAAATATCTTTAATGTCTCATTAGAAGTGTAAGATGAAAGTGTCAAATGAAATGATAAAGTTTTTGTTGACTGCATTCTTCTTGTTCCAAATATTAGGTTGCTTAGTTTATAAATGGCAGGATTTGTGCAATTAATGCTAAATGAAGTTGCGAAGTCTTTCCGATTACAAATTCATGAAATTGCTCTCGAAATTTCAATACTATTACGATCTATTATGAAGTAACATTGTAAGAATACTGTTTTTTCAAATTATATATTAATAACTGTATTCTTTAGCAGATATGCGCTTACAATTTTGCTTGGCTTCTCAGACTGGAAATATTCTCAACAAATTTCAATTTGCAGCAACTTGTTCACAAATTCGTACAAAATACAGTAAGTTAATTTCTTCTTTTAAATAAACGGATTTTTTAAATAAAGTTATCCACTTTTTTGGGTATTAGAATTTAAATTTTTTCAGACAGTATAAATTTAAATATTGATTTGTTTCTGAATCTTATTCCAAAATTAAGACTTGTTTCATAGTTGATCTGTTTTTTCTTTTTAGCAATATGCATAGTTACTGATATCGATAGAGAACTGTATGGTAAATTCATTAAAAGTTTGGTGCTATATGAAGCTGAAAGTTGATAGAATTATATAACCTGAATATTTGCTAAAAAATATTATTCTGCGATTAACGAAATTGCAGGATATGTTAGTGAAACAGCTAAATCCGATGGAACACTGTTGGGTGATTTCCGCAAAGCCATGCACTACATGTTCATGACGGAGCTTGTAAGAGGTATACATATATCATATATGTATTTCCATATTCACTTGTCATTGACGTTATTATTATGAATTTCATAGAGTAAAAGTCTGTTGAAGACGTTGAATGATGAAGGATGAAATAAGTGGGCAAACTTTTTTGAAATCATTTAAAGATACTGGGACGCTGCATAAACATGAAAGAATTAATAAATCGTGCGTGAATTTATGTTTTAGTAGAAAATCGGATGAAATTTCGGAATGATTTTATAATCTGAAGTCATTGTGTCTGAATTTTCTCATGCTTGCTTTAATAATAACTTTTCATAAAATTCAATTCTGGAATATGTTGTTCATTTTTGTAGGCAACTATTGTGTGGTATTTTCAGGTATGGGTATAATTATTGGTCATTATTTTATGGAACCTGCAACAATAAATTATCCATTCGAGAAAGGTCCACTGAGCTCGCGTTTCCGTGGTGAACATGCACTGCGGAGATATCCATCGGGGGAAGAACGCTGTATAGCCTGCAAGCTGTGCGAAGCGATATGTCCGGCACAAGTATAAATTTTCCTCTTAATTGCATAATATTTAGTATTGTATTTTTCTCAATTTCTTTTCTTTTTTTAGATTCCAAATCATAATCTGAGTCTCATCTGCATCATTCGTAGCGGATTTCCAAATTGTAATTTCTGGGTTTTTCACTACAGAATTTGTGAGCATCTTTTCTAGTCTTTTTTTGGTGACTTATGCATTTTCTTCTTTTGATGAACGAGATTTGTGTCTCTGGAGATATATTTTCAGCAGTTCTTGAAATATTTCTCTGCATTTTTGATCGTTTCAGGCAATAACGATCGAAGCTGAGGAAAGGCCGGACGGTAGTAGGCGAACTACACGTTATGATATTGACATGACAAAATGTATTTACTGCGGATTATGTCAGGAAGCTTGTCCAGTTGATGCTATTGTTGAGGTTTCCTTTTCGAATCTCACTGTCAATTTTTTGTTTCATTAAACTGATTTCAAATATTGATTTTTTTTTCATGCTCCTTATATGTCCTTGCATTGGGGTCTGCCGCTTCACTATACACGGATGTTTGCTTGTAATTATGATACATAATGTTATAATTCGAAATTATTCTTTTTAGGGTCCGAATTTTGAATATTCAACGGAAACTCATGAGGAACTGCTGTATAACAAAGAGAAACTTCTACTGAATGGTGATCGATGGGAGCCGGAATTAGCAGCAAATTTACAGGCAGAATATCTGTATCGTTAGATTAAGGAAGCTTTACTGACTGATCGTTCTATTGTTCTTCATTTCGAAATTAGTTTAAAGAATACGGTTTCATCGATCGATGAAATGAACTGCAGAATAAATATTGGCATTTTGATTGGTTTCAAAATGCTAAAGTTGTTGTCAAAATAAAAGTCGATGTATCTGCTTGCGACTTTAAAAAGTTCAGATATGCGATTAGTCGGTAAATCAGTAGTTAAGCAGTTAAGCGACTTTACATCATTTAGAAAGTGTCTGTGTGGATCTAATTCTCTTTGTATATATAAAAATTATTTGAATAAGCTGTCTTTATTCGTTCTTAGTTGTAGTTTGTACTTATATTGTTCGTGCATTTTAAGTAATATTATTTGTATGATGTATGTTTTATATATAGAATGACGCTAGTATTAGCATAAAAGTTTCAGCCTTGTTTCATTCATGCAGTAAGATTTGTTAAAAAGTTAAAAATTTTAATCTCAAAAAGTTTGCTTTGCAGCAGAAAATTTTGTACTAATAAGCAAACTGAAAAGAATGATCCAATCATTTTTATTGTGTGCTTTTTAAGGCGAACCCACACAACTTTAACACTGACTTGGCTTGTAATGGAGATAAAATACGCATATTACCTAGACAACGTCGTAAAGTAGCATATAGTTGTAGTTTAAACGTTAAACTTTGATTATCGTTTGAAATATGCTTCATTTCCCAAATTTGGGTTTGCGGGAATATAAATTTAAAATTTATTATCGACACGGAGTCCATTAATGAGCGTAATATTTAAATGCAAAACAGTTGCCAAAATTTAAAATTGCTTCATCTTCTGTCATCTTCTGCTGATGATAGGACTGTATGTGTGCTGATACTATTCATAACCATCATGCTTTCATCGCTGTAATTTTTAATTTCACAAATTGAACTTATTCGTGCTCACAATGAAGTGTCAATTAGCTTGAAACAGAATTATATGGCAGATATCGTTTAGAAATTTCAAGGCCAATAAACTGTGAAATCTTCTGGATGGAAGTAGATGGGAATCTCTTACCTCTTTTGTCTCTTACAACCATAATTGCAGATGCTATTTCTGCTGAGAGTTGAATATGTATTCTCAATTATATTTAGTGTAAAGAGTCACTAGTCTTATGTTTCATCCCTATGATAACATTTAAAAGAATTTTTTTTTTTTTAATCTTTTTCATTGAGAAAAAACCTTGGAGATAAGCGAGCGAATTCACTTTGATTAGTTGAAATGGAATTTAATTGAGCAGTAGCAACATCCTGTTCATTCATTCCTGGAATCATGCTAAACACATCTTGGTACCATTCAGTCTAAATGATTAGTCATATTTTGTTTTATGAATTAATAGTACATATAAACTATGATTCGATCAGCAGTTTATGATATTCCAAATCAAAATTTTTCCTCATAAACTTTGTATTTTTTTTGAACAGAAAAAAATTGATAAAACATTTCAAAAATTCTTCACCAACCGGAAAATCTACTCTCGAGAAATTGTGACTAAGATATGGCGGTAACCATAATGTATGAGTAAGCAGTTCATTTCGACTGCACATCCATGGTAGTTCAAAAATTATATCGTCAAGACGGCAGAGGTAGACCTATGGTATTTTGTCATTGCATGAATTTAGGGTCAATTTGTTATCAAAAATAATACTGGCCAAGTCATCAATATAAGTCCAAGTAAATTAAAATAAAATAAGAGATAAATTATGCGAGTCACACATAGTTGCTTGGTACAATGGTCATCATCACCTTGTATGGTAATTTTTCAAAATCTTTTGACCAAGTTAATTGATTCAATTCAGTAGTACGAAATATCATCAATTCTTCCAGTGTTCTTGGCATGCAACTCAAAAAATCGGCAATTCTTGATGCGTTATAGTAATGCACATAAACGGAGATCTTTTTTAAATTTAAATTTTTCAAAATGGTCATTTTTTCCGGTAAAGTACGATGGCAACATGAAAACAATGATGGTGGAATATCAAGTGCTTGCAGTTGACTTAACGTTCCTGAAATGATAACTGTGATAATACCGTCATTAAACTGATTATCCGATATTATGTTAGAAGAATTTTCTTGAACCACCTTAAATAACCTTCTAGTGGCCCTTACACAGAGAGCACGACGACTGTCATCAAAATGCTTCTTTTGTATTTTCTGGATTGGAATGATTGAAGTGTTGAGAAAAACTATTTGCAGCGATCATATGAGATTTTCAAATGGATATGAAAAATCTATCGATAACATTTCTAGCGCTGTTGCCTCTGACAATTTGAAATAGATATTTATAAAAAAAAAATTAAGTCGAAAAAAGAAAAAGTGCGTTAGAATGTTTTGGATTTTCAATTATTATTAATTGTTTCTAATTAAGAAAAGAGAAAGTTATAGGTACCAATTGCTGTAATATACTGATCAAAATCAGGAGGATTGCACAAGACACCGGAAATAAGCAATTCGGTGAGTGTTGCTTTCACTGCATCACACAATTTACTGAATATATCCGGTTTTATTACAATACCACTGAATTGTATGGAGATCAGTGGTGCCGAAATAATTTGTGTTAATTGACTTTGACGTAAGACATTTCGCACTGTTTTCAACTCATCATAACGTTGTAATATACATAATTTACGCAGTTTCTTTGTGCATAATGCGTTCAGAAATGATAAGCTCAGTGAACTGAAACATTTCCAATGTGCTAAAAGATGTCAGTCAAAAATTGTTCGATGAAATTTTAAATTTCATTTACATCCAATGTTCTTTCAATGCAGAATGCCATGTGTATAAATGTGTGGTGGCACTGCAGATGCTGATGCGTTATTATCATTATATTATCAATCAGCCACTTACATTCATTTACTTTCTATCACTGTAATGAAAGTTTTAACGCATAAGTTCGGAAAACTAAAAGATGTAAAGTTTGCCGTATATGATTTTAACACTTCGGTGTTTGATAAAAAAATAGATAACTATTTGATAAGGTTAAACTTAAGATGAAGTTACCATTTAATGTCATCATTTTTTGTCTTTATATAGAAAAAAAAGTTCGTTTATATTGTTTAACTCACTTGAGCACGGAACTTGCCACAGTAAGGACATTGAGATGTTCAATTTTAGATAACTGTCGTAGAAATTTCTCATCTCGCATCGTTTGAATAGTGATATTATTCAAATTTGGACAGTGTCGAAGAACTAACTATAAATTCGGAATCTTTTGATTCTTATTTAATCAGCATACCGTATACCGCATTTGGAGTCAATTAATTCATTCGTCTTCAATTAAAAAAGTATTGATAATTAAAATACTTACTACTCAAAAATCCTTTAAATTTCCTTAATATTTCTCAAATATTCACCGAAATTTTTTGATAAATGATAATTACATGCCTTCAGATCACATTTGGTTGTACATTTAAAAATTTCACCGGCAATACATAAAGTATCCCCTTTGATGGAAAGCATTGTAACATCATGCCACATAGAAAATAATAAACCTAGAAGTACTTTTAAAACTTTGAAACCAAACTGTCCTTTACTATCAGTGAAAGGAAAAAATCATTCCGTCACAAATTAGAACATTTAACAGCAAGCATTGAACAAGGCAATTTTTTTTCTCATTTAAACCATTTCATCATGAAAATTTAATGGACTGAATATTGCTTACTAAGCCGCCTATTTACAGAGGCAATGTTAGCTCTCGCTTTAACATCCAAGTAACTAAAGATGACACTCCACACATCATTTGATAGATCCATTTGATCCAACAATAACAATATTTGTTTCAAATTCTGTTTTTCAAAAAATTGTAGCATTAGATAATTTGCATATTTGCATCGTTTTTAGGTCAACATGTAAGTTTTTCAATATAAGAACTTCCTTGACTATATTAGAATTTCAAAATTCTTAAATTGCAAGATGAATTGCTTGACAAATTTATATTTTTATTACCTGATAGGCTTCTAAAACAGCTGAAAAATGCAAATATAGCATATATATATTTAACAAAATCATAAATTATTTAAAGAAATGAGTCCACATAAGATACTAACAAGAATCCTATACATACACAATTCAGTCTAAATGCGAAAGAAAAATTGATAAACATCGAAAAAGTATCATGCCAAAATGCCTGAACTGTTTCACAATACGATAATAATATATAAATGAAGTATATGGCAAAATTTAAAGCAAATATATAAGGAATTTTTCCTCAAATAAAATTTAATAAATCGTTCGAACAGGTGCATGGATATTGAAGCTTATCGTAGAACATGTTTGGCTGATAAATCGTGTGCTTTGAATGTTTAATCTGTTTTATGTTTTTTGCATGGTTGTGTTACGCGTCTAAGTAAATGTGAAACAAGATTTTGGTGATGCCAGGTAGGCGTATCGGTTCCAAATTTATTTTTTGGTATGCCACTCTCTCAAGAGATTATATATGTTCAAAAACTATATTTAAAATCAAAAAAAGGTCTTTGCTAAATGAAAGGCATAACTGAGAAGTACGTATGTCTCTCCTCTAATTTCACGAGTGAGGCAAACATTTGGCTCGTATCTGGAAAGAAGCATTGAAAAAACTGGAGAAATCAGGAACTATGAAGATAAAAAACAGCCTGTTCGAAATCCGAACATAATTTAGTAACATCAAGAACCTGAGCGATGAAATAACTCTTTTGAAATGACAATGGTAAAAAATTTAGAAAATGATCTAAGAGGTTAAATAATTCAATTCTGAATTATGAAAAAAAAATTAGCAGGCAAAAATTTTAAAATGTAAGATCAATTATTAGATAGCAAATAAGAGCAAAAAAAAAATTAAAACAATCCGTTTTATGCTCTTGGCAGAAGTTTTAATTTGAAGTTCAGCAAGCATGACTAAGAAATAAACCATATATTTGCTGACTTTAAACTAAAAAAAAAAACTCATAAATTTTCCAAGAAGATATAGTTTAAGGAACAGCAGAATAACTTAGCAAAGTAAATGCATAAACTTCAGAAGGTCCGTTTCCATGAATTTGTCAAATAACAAAGAGTAAACACAGTTACCGCCTTCATGCCTATTTATTTTTCATCGTATTATTTCCCACATATACAGGATTTTTAAAGGTTGTCGTTGCTTGTTTATAAATCGGATTCTCGTTCTAAAACAAAGAATGTTTCAAGTTTGTCAACGAACGTATCAACTTTAAAGGCAAAGCATCACTTTTTTCCTTCTAATTTTCTTTAATAAATATCTTTGCTGCGTTAAAAACGAAAGACAAATAAAAAAGGATTTTCAAATATTCCAAAATGCACATCCAATATGGTGAGACTTGAACGATATAAGTTCATTCATCTTTTCATGTTTCAAGAATTTTTCCAGTTCTTGAATTTTTTTAAAGAAAAAAGTTTAAAGGAGAAAACATACAGTATCCCATTTTGCCAATAATCTTTCGCTATCGAACTTTGCAAATTCGGCACGATCGTGAAGAACAGTTAACAATTTCCAAACCAAAAGAAGGATCAATCCCAATATTACAATACCAGCTATGACACCAAGAACAATGGCAAGAACCGGTACTGGAGGTGGACAGTCTAAAATGGACGATTCTTAGACTACTTTAAATTAATTATTGAATTGGAACATGAATCGAAAATTTCATGCAAACAAAGTTCGTCATTTACGATTCGAGATGATTTGAACTTGAAACGTCAACTGCCAAAAAGTAACCCATGATCTTCAATCTCGAACAGTCATCTATCGGACTGCACTCTATGAACCTCAGCCCAAGCTTAGATTACATTAAAAATAATAGGAAGACTTTCATTTTTAATTTTAACCCAATTAAGAAGAAATCATATACGTACTTTTATACTTACTTTCATATTTTACTTTTATACTTTTATAACTCTATACTACTTTTATACTTTTAACTTTTTTAATAACTTTTACACTATATGCTTAATGTACCTTTTTCTTCTTTCACCCATACTGTAAGATTATCATTTCTTTGATCTTCGTAATAAAGAAAATAGAATGTACAATCATCTGATGGATCCACAAATTGACATTCAGTTGTATCATTTAACACTGAAATATTTTTGATTATGGATGATTTTTTTTTAACAAATGAAACAAGAACCATTTATGAATATATTCTTTGACCAAGTACTGATGCAAATTTCCCTCTCAATGTAACATAGCTGATTTTTTTTATTAACAGGATCTTGCCAGAAAAATAGTAACCTGGTAATTCTTTAACAGGTATAACGGTAAAGATACACTCATCACACTGAGTTTCATTGTACGGACCAGTTTGCCATTGCTGACACATTACACACGGTTTATGTTCAACACATTTGGATGGACAAGTCTGAAAATTATTATTCTGAACAAATTTAAAAGTTTGAAAAGAGACCAGATAGAAAATGAAAGTACATTCTTTCTCCTAAAATTGATAGGAATGGTAGCTCTGAAATATATATATATATATATGAGTCAAATTCAAATTTAAAAGCATCTCCCTATCATCGGCACTGTTTATTTTTCCGCCGTAGTCAGTGAGTAGAAAAGAGAATTTGGATAATAAATGTATGAATGTCTGAATCATAGAGGACACTTTTTCAAAAAAAGGTTTGAAGCTCACAGGACAAATTTCACATCTGGGGCCCGAATACCGATTGCCTGGACCATCACTGAAACAGCGACAACGTCCACAAATGCATTCGCCTTGCCCGTTGCATATTTTACCATTCGCGGCCATACAGCTATCCAAGCTCAACGGACATTCACATGCTCGGCCTACAACAGTTTTATAGAATTAGCTTACTCAACTCGTGCAGTTCAGCCGTAGTACCGTCAGATTAAAAACCGGCAACAAAAAAAAAAAAAAAAAAAAAAGAACAATATTCTGCAGTTCAACTACTAACGTAACAAAATTTCAAGAGATAAAATGAAATCACCTGTCCAACCAGGCTTGCATGTGCATTGCCCACAGTCGCAAGTACCATGCCCAGCACAGATTTTACGATCATGTCGTGGACAGTTGAAATTATCACATTCACAAAACTGACCCGAAATTTTCTCATTAATATTCTGGAATTAAGGGTTATTATGAATACTAGTATTTTTTTTTAGTTTTGAATTTTGTATCCAGTAATTTGAAAGGATTGCCACAGTAGACAATAAATGCTTATGCTCACAAGGCATGCGCCGAAATATGCGATACAGCACAATTAAAATTTCAAAATAAAATTCTTTTTCTCAGTCTAAACTCAGAAGCAAACAAGCAGGCTTACATCGCGTTCGAAACATTCGCAAACACCACAATTACAAACTCCTCGACCTTCACAAATAGCACTTTCATTTGTTCTAAAAAAAAGTATAAAGGTACAACTGAAATTTTCAGAAGACTGAAAGATGACAGAACTACATGTTATACTGCATTAAAATAGTTTTCGATAACACAGTGCTTCCCCGTATATTTTAAAAATTCAAACGAGCTTGAACAAATTCTTAATTCTCAAAAATTTATGACAGAGACCTTTTAAGGTTGCAGAACAGTATCTCGAAAACACAATTGTTGTTACCTTTTACATTTTGCATCCAAAGCAACAGTTGAAAGACCAGGTGCATCACATTCGCAATGTCTTCCGACGTTTGTCCCATGACATACGCAGACACCACAAACCAAATCACCTTTCCCATGACACACCGGGGAATTATGTACAACTTTCTGTAAAATCATTGTACTTTTCGGGATTTAGTCATAGAGAAGGAGAACAATAAAAAGCAATTATCCATGAATCTCATATTATCTATATTTAATGCATCACAACATGTAATAAGAATAAAATGCATCCTTGCAAATTTGAATAGTATTTCGATAAATATCCAGATTTAAATAAGAAATTCCAAAAACTTTAGAACTAAAGAATCCTCACATCGGTCTCACAATCGCAATCACACAACACATGAACATCAACTTGAAGGGTCTCATCGAGACCACTTGGTCCGATTTTCAAATTAAAGTCACGTTCCTTCACACACTGCGTTGCCTCCAAAGTAACTTCAAACGAAACTTCATCACCAACTTTGATTCCATCACAAACATTTGTTTCCTTGAGAGTATGCCCACTGGAAATGAATCAGTCTCCAGAAAATTTCTTTCGAGCTCGTAACTGAGCAAAAATTATAATGGAATTAATAAACTGATTTTAAGATAGAAAAGCTCTTTCTGAACAAAAAATCGAAAAAACTAAAGCAATGGAAAATTTACTCTAAACATTTCGAACGATATGATAGCCGTAGTCCTTGGCTTGCATTTGCATTATCAACCATAATGATTTTTTGGGAAATTTTATTGTATTCCTCTTCGATAAGAGAAACAATATTTCTAGAATCGTCAGCCAGCACACCAACTGAACTGCTCACATCAGGTAACGCATCACTTAGCTTAAAATATAATGAATAAATTAAATGATCGCAAGCCAACAGTTTCAAGAACTAAACGCAAAAAAAAGTGAAAAATATAACAATTGGTATATGGACAACAATTTGCAGTGGAAATATGAATCTATATTAAATACGATATAATAACGATTAGTTGCAAAATGCTTATATTAGCAGCCATCACATGGCTCTACTGAATTCGAAAATTATGTAGCCAGAATCTCGTAAACATCCAATTTTAAATCATATCACACTACTAATTATTCACTACTTAAATTACGTAATACATTAATAAGAAAATGAATTTCAAAAGCTTTTCCTTACATATATGGAAATTTTTACCCACCTGCTTGTAGAGATCTTTATTTTTCTCAGTAACGGCAAAAATTAAATTCGCCTTTCTTTCTTTGATTTTTTGATGCAACAAAGCAATAGAGGGATAATCCTGATCAAGCGATTTCGTATAATATCCTTCATTATCCAAATGACATTGTCCATCATTTGGTACCACAACACCAGCCATCTAAATCATTTAAATTGTTTGAACATCTTAAATTAATGAAATTTTGGAAAATTCCATAGAGATCCATGAAACAGCCTACTTCTGGAAGTGATAATTGATGTACATGCACATATAAAATACACAGAAAAAAAATACCCGCCCATCGCCTGCATAATGAAAACCAGCATCTGTAGAAAATACAATCATTTTTCGAGCACGTTCACGCCAACCAATACTGTTCTGAAATCTGAGAGATCGGATAAACATAATTAAAAATTAAAAATTCAAATCTTGCATAATCTTCACCGCTTATTCCGCTTAAATGAAATGTGCTGTAGTTCCTCCGCAATAGCGTATTACAATAATTCTTACCATAGTAACAACAAATACTCAATTCTAAGGGCATTAAAAGCAAACTGTTCAGTGTCCTGGAACAAGCTGAATTAACAGCAATGAAATCATATCACTCTATAATAAATGCTAATATCACTGATTATTCTGTCGGTTTTATTTGAACCAATAGAAAAACAAAAAATTCTACGCACATTACAAGTTAAAGCTTGTAGAACAGCATCAAAGCCACCTTCTGGAGCATCCAGATTTCCTGATATTTCAGCTTCGTCAACTTCTTTCTAAAAAAAATATTCCATAATAGGCATTCTCAACAAACAATTTTTTACTTTTGCTTGAATTTCTTTCTTTTCTGTCAGAGACAAGAGAAAAAATTTTAAGGTTGCTTCATGGGCATTAAGAGAAAGAACATAACAAATAGACAATGAAAAAAACTTTAGTATTTTCATCGCGTTTTATTGACATTGAAATTCCGACTAAACTAAATTGAGAATAAAGACTCATATATGAGGTTATCTACCTTCGTCAGCTAATAGCTTGCGAATATTGAAAAAAAACTGTCTACATGCTAAATTTTACGTAAAAACAAATGTATAAAAAATTTACTGAAAATCTAGCCGTATCCATCGTAAGACTCATTTGGTTCTTGAAACCATATGGTTGTGCGCATTGTTCTGGACATGGTGATAACTGTCTGTAATTTGAATTATGCTGAAGAATAGTGTAAATGAAACATTTGAAAATACTTTTTTGACGGGTGAAAAAAGGATACGAAATTAATTTACTTATAAAAACAATTTATTCACATGGTCTTTATCAGATAATCTGTGCGATATGGCGCATGAGTATAAAAGTTATCATCTTTGAACTCACTTTTCGGGACGAGGATCCACAAATGGCATAAGTTTTTTGTCAATAAATGAACCAAATCCAAGCCTAAAGTTCTTTGTGATTGCTTTCATTCGTTCAGCTGAAAAAACATAAGTAGAAACATGAGCTTTAGTACAGACTGATTATTCCTTTAAAAAAATGAAAAAATGGAGACAAGGCTTTATTCCGAATTGTTTTTGGAAAAATATCCCACCTAATAAATCGCCTAATTCGGATAATTTTTGCTTATCATCTTTCATGGAATAAGACAGATCCATCAAATAATATAAGTCAACTGGATAGTCCACAGCTTGTCGATAGGTTACTTGGAATCGAACGCGTGCCTCTGGAAACTTATGTACTTGTAGGTGGCCAACAAAATCAAAAACATCATAATGCATTTATAAAACAAATATCAACACTAATGTATGCTATGTTGCCTAAGAGCTTTTTCAACAGACGTTATAAAATCGCTTACAACGAGACCAACAGAGCAACAAAAGTTAATGCCATAAAATGGAGTAAAAGAAAGTTCATCAGAAAAAAGAAAACAATTTACTGGGTCGAATATTGACAATCATACGCTGTGGACGTAGCTGAACTGCTTCTTCTTCGATTGCGGCATCACCGGCATTACTTAGTTCAACATTCTAATAAAAATTTTAATAGCTTATGTTTAAATAACTAAAACTTCAAAAAATATATGCATAACTTCAATATGAACAGCAATTGCTATATTATTTAGATGGCTGATATGTGATACGGTCCTTTATTCAAACTAATCTCTAGCCTTCAATTACATGACTCAGAGTGATTTTTGGTGCCTCAAAAATACCCCATAACAGCTGATGATTCCTAATAATCAAAAGAACCTCAGTTGTTTTCACTGTTGTTTTAGGATTTTCAATTTCAAATTCTGGACAACCATGTTCAATAAGTCGCTCCAAACTATCACATCGTGGATGTTGGTTTTCATTGTCGAAATCCTAGAAAAAAAAATTGGTTTTTTGAAAGAAAAGCTACTATAATTTATGCAACCAATTTCATCCAGAACTAAAATCATTACAATTTTTTTAATAGAATTTTATCCAGAATTAAGTCACAATAATCTGATACTAAAATATGCTATATGGAACGATTAAATTGATTAATATACAACAAGCCAACATACTGCTTTACTACACCAGGCGCATGTATCGTGGAACTGAATGCATGCACTGCATGTGTAATTCTCATGAGGTAAAGAATAGCACGGAAAATCTTTCTTTGATTCAACCACCTCCGATGTTACTAAAAATTGAGCATATCAAAATGCAAGCAAAATTTTAAAATCTTAATTTAAAGAAAAAAACCGCGCTTTGTAAGCATGTAGAGGAGAATAGTGAAACTAAATTGAAATTTCGGATAACGATAAGTGACACTATGATGCATTATAATTATATGCATATCTAATTCATTACATTTAAGAATTTCGATTGAACCAATGTTAACGCAACTTAAATTGTTGCACTGATATCCGCAATCTCAATATTCATTAAACACATTTGTTTTACAAATTCAGTACTATTTTAAGGTTAATAGATGTTATAAAACATTTTTGATAGGCAAAGAAATAAATCAGTTCTAACATAGATTATGTGACATACAAATAATAACTTATAATTTCTCACACGCTTTGAAAACCAAATTATTCATAAACTGAAATTCTCATCAATAACTTCAACGTTTTTTCTTTTGGGGGATATTTCCAGTTTTAGTTGCTCATTTAATTTTTTTTCAATATCTACAGAGCAATTCATAGACTTGAATCTTTTCTAAAATTCAATAAATTTTTAAGTAAAAATTATTCCTACTGAAACAATGAAATATTAGAGAGAAAGAAATAACAAACAATACCATCATCATCAGCAAAAAATTCTTGAGCCCCAGCAATCATGAAAATTGTTGTTGAAAGACATATCACATGATACGATCCAAGCCCCGCGAACCAATGATTTTTCATCGCGGCTAAATAGCACCAACTGCAATGTATTTCAGATAAAGAACAAATCATTACTAAGCATAGAATGTCGTTTATTTCACGAAAATGCTCTCATATAAAAAAATTTAAACCATTCTTATTTTAATTGGATACCAATTCTCCTGTAAAGGCTCTGAGTCATGTATTGAAGGCTAGAAATTAGTTTGAATAAGGGACTATAATAAATATCAGTTTTTTTTTTTCAGAGAATGGATGATGGTAATGGTGATCACAGCTTTCAGCAAAAATTCCAAAAAATTTAAGAAAGGAAAATTTGAACGGAAAATAAACTTTGTACTTCGTATTCATTATTGTATGCAAGAAATTCCATTTTTTTCCAATACACCGATTCAAGCAATTTAAATTTATCTAGATATCAAAACATATGCCTAATTCTTACCTAAGCTTGTTGTAATTCACGTCAAGTCTTGTAAATACGACGTATAAATATGCGCCAAAGGATTGAAGTCGGGCCTTCATAATTTCATTTTACATATTGTGAATTTATGTTTAATCTAATCACTCTGATTGCTTTCTCATAAATTGTTTGAAGATAGCAATTATGTGATAAAAAAGATGCGAAGAGCTCTGCGAACAATTTTGAATTAAATTGCTTAAAAAAAACTGTGATCTTAACGTTCTAGTAGGCATAAGGCAAATTAAGCAGTAAACTCATTTAGAATCAATGGCAATGTTATCGTCCTTCGCCTGATATGAGTGCCGGATTAAGGAATCTGATTATCATGAGCAGCATAGAAAAATTAAATTCATTGTGATAACTTATCAACTTGCAATCATTATACGAAAGGGAGTTATTGTTGCGTTTTCAACAGGAAAAGGATTGAGTCACTTGCACTTATTTGTGGATTGGAAATTAAATTCCAAAAATCCGAGCATTCCTAATAACAAATTATTGGCTTGGACAAATGATCCCTCACGCCAGCGATGACTGACCATATCGTTGCCGGATATTACCACATTATTCTACAGGATTTCTTATTACTAGTCATATTGCCGAAATTCTTTTCATATGTCGACTATATTTTTTCTACCCTTTTAAAATATAAACTAACATATAAGTTCCACTCAACAATCATAGATTCGAAATTAAAATGGCTGAATCAGAATGATATTTGAAATAATGCAATGAGGTTAGAGGTCAGTCAGTTTTTAGAATTAGCAATGCTACAATTGCAACGGAAAGAAAAATAAACAGCAATGCTACGGTGAGGAGAAAGAGAGAGACAGTTGGTTCTCGAGAACCTCTAGTCAAGGCACCACAGGAACAAGTATCATTGAACCGTTCCGTGTATGTGTGGGTGTGTATGTCTGTTCATGTGTAGTATGTGTGTATGTGTCTGTCTATCTGTCTGTCTATTTACCACTTTACCCGTCACTTCTTGTCTCCTCAAAAACTAAAATTGATGGAATTTGGGTCTTTTCTTGATAATTTCAGCTAAGGTAAGTGATAGAAGCTTTAGCTGCTCTTTCAAGTTCTCGCTTGATACGATATCTCTGATAGCATAGTTTGTTATACTCTCGTACATATATCCACACAGACATACACACATATATCCGGACACACATGGACACTCACTTTACAACGCTACTGATCCACACTGATCGAAAGCTAAAATGTGTTGAACATTCTCCAGGAATTTTGAAGAGTCAGAAATTGTTGAGACGGTAACACGAAGTACCAAATAGATGTTATCACAAAGGAACCTTACGGATAGAAATGTAAGATTTATACCATAAAAGATATCAAGAGGAAAATTAAAACACTGTAGTAATCGAATGGAACAAACACCACTGCCATATATCACTTCGTCGTAATTCAATTGATTGATTTTTTGCCAAGATTCCATAGGTCCATTGCTGGCCATCTCCCTTTTCTCTATGGTAACAACTCAATACTGAATTCCTTATTGAAACTAATGCTCTCCGAAATCCATCAAACATTAACATTCATGGACTTGTTATCAATTATACTGTTATGGCTTACTTTTACTTCCTCCCGTGACAAGTCCATTTACAGGTATGATTGGTCAGTTATGATATAAAACCTGCAACATCAGCAAATATCCTACCATAAGAAATTTCTTGCATATTATGATAATTCTTAATTATTAATGACAAGAAGAAAAAACAAATTATTTCCCACTTATTAGAAATTTATCTATATAAATATTGCAGGAAATGATAGGCAGTATATGAAAACTCTTGTTAGAAAAAAAAATCTTGAAATCAATTTTTAATTTCAAATTTGGAAGAAAGCTGCTGAATGAGTATTATCCTAAAGTTGAATTAGTCAGACAGGTTTGATAATTTTACATAAAACGATCAATATTAAAATTTCCAAATCAATTAGCAGTTCAGATATTTGAAAGTGGAAAAAACTGATATGATGGTAAGTCAAAGCCAAGAATTCAATTAGAAATACATACAGGAGGAGTTTTCGAAATTCTGATAATTAGCTGATGCTAGACTCTCTTAGCCATAAAAGCAGCAACAACAATGTAAAACCAGTGTCTGAAAAGTAAATCATCATAAGAATTCTCAGTAAAGAATGGGCAAAATCAAAAAAGAGAATAAGAATAACAACTACATTTACCGCCTATTGTTGACAAATTAATAATTCATATCCGGAAATTTCATTAGCAAACAACGACCTGCATCAACATTAGGAAGGCAACAGCTTATTGATAAATGAGGCAGATGAACTGCATTTCATGTAGAATAAAATTGGAAAAGTTTTTTTTACACAGTAAGAATAGAAGAACAGGCTGATACAATGGAATTCTTAATGAAAATGATTGAGATCAGTTTCTACAAAACAATATCATCATCAGAAATTTTTAATTTTAAAAAAATGAAATAATTTCACGAAAAAAAAAAAAAACGGTTTTGTGAAACTTTACAGGAAAAATTATAGCACTGATGATAATCTCATGACATAACTACGATCAACATGTATGATCGACTTGAAATAATGATTACAATCATAGTTGCCAAGGGACAGGCAAGTCATTAAAGATAAACGCCTTTTATGAAATATCTGTGTGGGACGACTGCATTCCACCTGTGGCATTACCAGCTGAAGTTGTGCTTCCACTACTACTTGGTGGTTGCGATGTTACATAGCGCTGCTGAACACTGGCTTGACTTGAAAGAGATATCGGCGGTAGGTATTGTGTCTGCTGGGCTGGAATACTCACTGGATGATCTGAAATATTCAAAATTTTCAAAATATTCAGATCGGAAGTACAGCGCGGGAAAAAAATGCCACATATGATATCAAAATTGTTGTCACATTCTGAAATGCAGGAATATTTCATTAGCTACTGATTAACCTTCACCTTAACTTAAACGAAGTAAAAATGTGAAACTACAGCAGCACCTTGTAACATAGTCGAAGCCGAACTACTAATACCTTGCACCGCAACAGTTAATTGCCTGGTATTCGAGGAAGCACTCGAAATGGTTTGCCGCGAAACTCCAGCTGAACAAATATTTATTATATTTAACGGTAAAAAGTAATATGCCTCGTTTAAAGGGATAATAAGGGATTTTGTCCCTCTTAATCCCACTTCTAGTTTAGGATTCAAGTAGAGAAAAAAAAGTCCAATTTAAATATTTGCTTTTACAAATAACGCGCAAAACACAATATAAGCCTCACTTACGACTCAGAAAATCACTAAAATGATGAAAACAAGAAATTTAGATATAAAAGTTGAAAAGTTATGTAAAATTCTTGTTATAGAACCGACTTTGTATTATATTAAATATTAGTATCAACTATGTTTAATCATATTCAGTGATCTGCAACAAGATCCAGAAGTTGTGCCCTTACCAGCAGATGGTAACTGCTTATTTGCTGGAGAACCAGTGACATTTTCATTGCTTCTTGAATTACCACTCATAACTAGTCCAATTGAGGGAACTCGAGAGCTCTGATAACCAATATTGCGTCTTTAACTAGTAATGATTAAATCTCTTTCGTAATATTTGTATTTTGAATCTCTTAAGGACAATTAACAAATGTTTGGAGAATAACATAATTTCAATTTCTAATGTTAAATAAAGCTCAAAGCATTGGTTGCTTGCAATCCAAGATTTTTCATTTTCTCCTTACTACAAATGAACCTTTTCATCTTCGCTAAATTAAATGAAAGTACTCTAAAAAATGCCGGTCAGCTTCGTGAACTTAACGAAAATTTTGTAATAAACTTACGATATTGTTCGTATCTGTTGAACAGGACTCCCACGTGGCAACATCATAGAAACCTGCGGAATCAAGTATAATTTTTAATTTTATAACTTCATCTCACTGGCATTCGGTTTTCAACAGTTAACAAATTTTGTCAAATTTAAGGGCATTATTCCAACAGTGATAGCATTTTTCAATATATGGGGTATTAAGCAGTGGCAATATCAGTTTTAGAAATTCAAACTTAGGTAGAATTAATGATTTAAATAAGGTACCTGCGACTGCCCACCAACTGCTTTCGCATGTATTGTGCCTGCGGCGCGTTTCTGAGTAATTCGTTGTCCACCAGACATCATTCGCACCTGTGATTGCGGCATCAAATAAGTTCTATCGCCAGCAGCTGTTGTGACGTATAAACGACCCTGTAAAGAAAATAAATTACACTTATGGAAATAATTTGCATAAAAACTATATACCTCAGAAGATAAAGTGCATGATACGAAAAGATAAACATTTTTTTCTACAACATATAAACATTCATTCAGCTACACAAAATATGGAATATTAAAATAAGTAAATAGAAAACTTTATCAGAAAAAGAAAAATATGTAAGACAAATAAATCACCGGTGCTCGCTGATTTATTTTAGACCGAGCATCTTGTCGCAGAGATATTCCACTAGTTTGGATTTGTGGTCGAATCATTTGTATTTGACCCACTTCACTTAGTTGTGAACCATCTCCTTGCGACATAATCAGCGTTCGTCCAGCATGAGACGTTGTTGCATATATCTGCTGTTGTGTTTCCGAAGATGTTCCATATCCCGTCGCAATCTGGAACATTTTTTGCTGAAAAAAATTTATTTTTAAAGGAAGGGATAAATCATATATCATTTCAATACTGAAACCAAAAAAAAAACTAAACAATGGGTTTCACTTTTTTGACAACTATTTCCAAAACTTTTCAACAGATAACATGCAAACTTAATGAAGCAAAATACAAGTGCAAAAAAGCACGGTAAACCGTAAGAGCAGGTCAACATATGACCATTTCTACCGTGATTAAAAGTCAAATAAAGATTGTCATCATTTCGTTTTAAATTAAAATAAGCAATTTTAAATTTATTTTTATAATGCTGACCCTCTGAGTAACAGGCGCAGAAAGGCCTTTTTTTCCCGCTGATGGTATTGTTCGATAAACAGTCTGTCGCTCACCCACACCTTCCTGTCGTGTTGTGTACTGAAAACGACTACCAAACTGCTGTCCTGGCAACTAAAAATCGTAGTAAAATATCCTGCATTGGAATCATTCTTTTATTACAGAAAATAAAAGACATAATAAGAATTCAGTAACTTTTGAACTTAAAAAATAAAGCTGCTCTCCATAAATAAATGTTGTCTTACAGTATCTTGAGAATTAACGACAACAGCGTAGGGTTGTTGCCCAGCGGATGATCCCATCTGTGTACCTCCTGTCATAATGATCTGATGTTGTGTTGAAGTTCCCGAGCCAACCGAAATCGCAACACGTCGAGTACTGATCTGGTGAGCACCAGGTGCAGCACCGGATACAGCCTGGAATTTCGGAAACTGAAAATTTGAATTTTTTAGTTAATAATATTGGAAAGAAAACAAAACGAAAAGAAAAATGAAATAATTGTAAATCTCTGTTCACACAAACCAGTACTAGGACGATTCATCTGTTTAGAAAATAAAATATAAAAATTTATCACCCACTGTACATCCATCACAACTCCAACTTGACTCAGCATAATGGAATAATTACTGCAAGACACTATTATCACTTACTTCTTTGTTCTCTATTTCAAATGGCACGCTATATTTGAAAGTTTGGACATCTACTTACAGAAATAAAAAAAAAAAAATATTATATAATGCAGAATGTGATTTTAAAAACTCATTCGTTAATCGTCCAGACGATAATAGTTCGCTAATCATTTAATACATTCAAACAGAAATCACTCACCACTTGTGGATGATCAACATAAGCTCGGCTCACAATCACTTGAGGCGCATCACTTGCATATGTTGTACCTTGTCCAGATATATTACTCACAATTTGTCCTTGAACACAACCGGCAGAAGCTGTGAAACAATTAAAAAGAGTTTTGTATTTTGTATAAGTCGCAAAACGAAAAAGCTGACTTAAGAATTTTAAGGTCTGACTTAATGATCACACAACATTTGTGCTTATGATATTTATGACCAAACGAAAAACTATGCATGAATCAAATTGAGGAGCATTTGATAATAAAATGATAAATAAATTTAAAAAAAATAAAATTTTGATAAAAAATAAATTGCTGATGGAAAAAAGAACAAAAAAAGAACTGATAACTAACTGCATGTCCTCACAGTTGAAACAGCAGGGTTACTTATTACTGACGTTGAAGAAGCAGCAAGTTGTTGCTGTGCATGCTCCATGACAGCCCCATAACTTACTTTCTGATAATGTATAATACCAGGGATTGCAGTAACTGCTGATTCTTTACGAATTAATTTCTGTTCATGACTTCGTTGCTGTTCCATAACCTAAATTGCTATTAAAATGTTTTACTTTTAGAATAATCTATTATTTCAATTTTTAAGTTCTTCTTTTTCTACTACAGTGATAAGATATCACTGCCAAAAACAGAACTGCAATGTAACTTTAATAAAAATAGCAGTTAATAATTATTAATCAAACCACCTGGTATTCTTTAAAACCCGCAATTCTGTTTCAAACAAAGGTTTTTTGTGCCGCTATGACCAACATCAGCATGTTTTTATAAAAAGTTTTCGCAAATGACCTCAACAAACCAACCATAGCTTCTCTCTTCTGCTCCTCTTCTTCCTTCAAACGCAAACGTTCCCGATCCTGCTCACGCAATTTCTCACGCCGTTCATTGCGATAATCAACCAATTCAGAACAAGTCGTTGCAGCATCGTAACGTGTCCCCAGTTCAGCAAATTTCAATTGTTGAAATTGCGTTGGGCACCATTTTTCCATATCCTCGTCGACTGCAGCAGGTATCAAAATTTTGTAACACATCACGAAAAAATGATTATTTTTGTAAAGTCTCAAAGAAAATGTGACTCGATTAAAGCGCAACATACGTACAGTTGGAAGTGCTACTCTTCTGTGCGCTAAATTTTATGAAATTGAAATGTAGCTTCACGGCTTTCGACAAGAATTCAAAAATATTACTCATTTTTGGACGGAATAGAACCGTCTGCTTTAATGATGCTGCTCTTAATGCTTTAACTTTTTTCTCATATTGATTTGACATGAGCTTAAGGATGTCCGCTAAGTATTGCTGATCGGTTTTCGTACGTCCACGCTTCATATGAACTGCAAAATTGGCATATATACAACATTATCTAACAAAACTCCTTCTGCTTCATACCTAACTATCTGATGTTTTCCTCTTATTGCTTAACTTCATAATTGACTATTTTCAAGTTTTTAAGTGCTTACAAAAGTTCTATTCTAAACCATTCCAACCAAAGTTTTTCTAAAATTGCCAGTCAGCACAAAAGCTTATATTTTTTAATGACCGTTATCTCAAAAACTTGAGAAATCATAATCACAACTCGACAAAGATGCTTATTCATACTATTTATACTAATAACATACTATTTGCGCAACTTACTCATTTCGCCCGTCGTTAGCGGAACTCTCCGGGTTTTCTTCGTTACTGGATCCAGTGTAACCATACGTCCTTCTTCACGTGGCTGCACCACCATTTGATAATGAAGTGAGCATTGCCTCGGTGAACTTAATGGACGCATTTTTGAGGTGAGAAAAAAATATTATTTCTTAAAGAGATTTACAAAAAAACGCTACTTATCAGCACCATCAATGAGGCCAAAGTAAAGATGAAAGTTGTTTGTTCAAGTTGCTCTTCTCCTCAATCTTTACTTATCAGATCTTGCTTATTATCAGGATATAGTTTTTACCTCATAAAGCAGTTTATACTTGCATCAGAACTATAAGGAAAAAAAAACTGCCAATTTTAGATTAACGACAGAAATAATCCATGATCCATGAAAAATTCTTAAAATAAATAATAAATGAAGACAACCTCATTTAGAGTAGGATAATAAGCAAAGAACTGAAACTTACCGATAGATTTCCGATACTGTACTCAGGAAGGCCGACACCAAGTCCCAATTTGCGTACTGCCCAATTTTCGATGAATGTAAATGATTTGGTAATCGCTGCAATTCAGTTAGAACCTGAAAATCACACCGTATATAGTTATAATAACTTGTCCCTAGACAAAAAATAGAAATTTAAAAAACGCAACAATTCCAAATAAAAACCATGAGCGCCTCGTAATCTTCCGCAATATTCCACTCCGTTCCTTCATAATCAATTGCTTCACGATGTCGTGGTGGTGGTGTAAAAGGACGTCGTAATTCAGTTTTCCCAGAGCGACTATCAAGTAAGCTGGTACGACCGCTAAATGAAGTCATGATGAAATGATTTAAATGCATGAGGAAAGTGAAATATATGCATATCCATGCAATCATAAAAGATAGTATAAACTGAACAATTTCCCAACACTGCTTTCATCTATTTATCTAAAACTTATGCTTTTTCTTAAATTATCAAAATCAACCTCTGCAATTGCTTCCCTTTCTACCTAAAAACGGTTCCCTGCAGAAATATATCTCTATTTTCTAAATATTTATAGTGTTGGAATAAATTTAACAAAAGCCAGGAGTTTCAAAAACTTTTTCTTGAAATTCAACAAAACTTCTACCTTCCAGGTTGAGATCTTTGTGTCCCTTGAACGGATAAAGCTTTTTGTGCTGATTTTCTTACGCTGTCGATTGCGTCTAAACAAATCAGATAGTTTTAGTTACATTTATGGAAATGTAGTCTTCCTGAGACTTCTTAGAAATCAAATGAAAAATTTTCACTAACTTTTTGAAAAGTTGAAAAGCTAATTTAAATTTAGAAAAACCGGAATGGGAAATTTATTTAACTTAACATACCATCAACAGAACCGGGTAAACGTGAAGGTGTAGCAGGTCTCAATAAATTTGATGTATCAAGATAGGCAGAACCAGATGATACACCCGTTTGAGGTATTAAATTGATACCACGTTCATGTGAAACTGATGAAAGCGACGCAGAGGGAGATGATACGATGTCACGGATAATACCACTAGCTACTGTAATTTGTAAGAAAATTCGATTTTTTATTTGCACAAATTTACATGTAATAATTGTAGCTATCATCAAATGAATCTTTTCAGTCCCAAATAAAGTAAATCTATTAGATAAAACAAAAAAAGAAACTAACCAGTACACATGCCAGTTGGTGACGGAGGCAGCGCAACAATTGGTGGCACTGCAACATTTGCTGGCAGAGTACCAGGTATTATTTGATATGGTGCCGATGATGGAACCATAACTTCCGGCACAAACTGTTCCGAAATGAGTGAAGTAGGTGTAAGTGGTCGAGGCCGGTGAAGTTCATGAATTGTAGTTGGTAGCCGACATTCAGCCATCGGTAATTGCTCAAACCAATATTCGCCAGTTGAATCATAATAAATATCATCACCACTATCAGAAGGTGGAGGTGACGGCGGTAGCCAAGTCTAGAAAAGTTTTATAAAAATTTTCCAATAAAAATCTTCATTTTTAAATGCAAATCACTGTGATATTCGTTTCACAAAGAGATCAACTTTCATAAACGGATAGCAAAATCTATATAATTCGATAGACTGAAATGCATGAAGTCAAGGATTAAACAACAAACCAGCATTTCTTCGTCAGGTATGTCCAAACAGATTACCTGAAATTAGATTAGTTTCAATAATTCAATTAGAAACTGGAGCAACAATTTGAAATTGTATATTGGTACTTGTTATTGTACATTGGCTATATAAAACTTGGTCTTGGCTACTTCAATTTTAATTTCACCATTGCAAAAAAAATACTCGTAAATAGATAGACAAAGAAAAATCCGACGATGCTGCAAATTTCAATTCATCTAACATTTCTTATTAGAAAAATGAGACAGACAATTAATAAAAACTGCCTTCAGTTATGCAATCAGCAAAAACTATATGCGTGGAGAACCTAACCATCTGCAACACTTCTGTATCCTATACAAATAGCTCTACAATGTGCATCATATACATCTTCGTATGCATTTTGTAAATTCTGATGACCGATAATTACATCTTGTAGTAGCTGTGGCTCTCTAAATAAGTTTTCCATTTCGACGATTATCTATCGATTTCAACAATAGTTTCAAATTGACCATCCATATTTAAAATATACACTAAGAGGATCTTCTCCGATCGAAACACCCTTGTTGAACTATGACACATCCAAATAACTCCCTTTCTCACAACTATTAATCGTTTTCCTTTCTTCAAGACTTCTTGTATTTGCCAGATCAATTCTGATGTTATTCAATTCTAGTATTATAATCTAGAATAATTTTTCTACAAACCATCTTTTTGAGGCATAAATTCCCAAATATTTAAAATAGTGACTGGGAAATGGAGAGATCTGAAAGTCTTCTTCCCATGTATTATATCGAAATTTAGTTCACTCACAGATTATATCGTTGTGGTTATTGTGAAACCTTGCTCTTTCTTTCATCTTTTCGACAACACACTTGAGAAGCCATTTGCATCAATTTTTAACAATCCTCTCTTTTTCAAACTTCATAACAAATAGTAAAAAGGGTCCAAACCCTTAAAGAACAAATTTCAAAAAATTTTAAGCTTGTTAAAAAGGCCTCACAAGCGTGGAACATGTGAAACTTTCGTTTTTCCTTAGAGCAAGGCCTCACACGTGTGTAGTCGAAAATGTAAACACAAAACATTTCTTTTAAATGCGTTTTTCTTCCTCAAATATTCAACAAGAAAAAAATTCAACATGTCGAAGAACAAAAGCTTTAAAATATAGCAAGGTTTCTCAAAATACACAACTAACAATACATGAGCAAATAAATTACCGTAGATGTTTATATTCAATATCATCAGTTAATGGAACAGCAGTGTAAATGCAAAGGAAAATAAATTTTCAAATGTTTTTCTAGGAATAAACTCTGAGATTTGTTCAGATTACACGTATTGCCTCACGCTACAATGCTTACTAATCATTGTTAATATACGACAGCTTAGTACTACGATTTAAATGACTCGCAACGACTTTTCTCTCAAGTGTGAGAAGTTATGCTGAAAACCTCAAAAATCCTAATACCCTTTATTTCCACATTTATCTTCCCTAAATGCTAATTCTGAACGACGACTCCACGACAATTGATCAACGTAATCTTGAATACTTCCAAAAAGCAACATCATCATTTAGCAAGTAACCCACTTTTTTGTGGGTCAACTAAGGATAAATTATCCAGATTCTGAAAGGTTTTCAGCACCCGTATTCGAGGTAAACGAAGACTCAGCTTCGCCACTTCTTGAATCACCACGCTTCCGCAGGCACAGCCTCGGCCGTTCATAGTCTCCCAGTGTCGGTTTTATCCTTATTCCCGGCAACAACTGATGATGGCTTGAAGCACTGTGATCCGAAGAAGCTGGTTTCACAAATTCGAAGCTTTCACTTTCACACCGCCTTCTTATCGCTGTTGCCTGTGCTGAAAATTTCGAAGGGCCAGCAGCTGTAAGCAGCTGCTGTGGCCTATATGAACTTGCAGCAGATGATGACGAGAATGTTTGACGACGCATCTGTGATATTCTATCACCTCCTACAATCGAATAGGAAGATGACAGTGACGAAGAAGAACTAGCAATAGTATTGACTCCGGATGAACTCCTACAGCCTGGTGAAGTTGGCGACAACAACGAAAAGGATGGGGTGTTGCAGGATGGAACTACAGGATGTGGTGTATGAGTGGAACTGGATATAGAACGCGTTGCAGTCGATGCTTTGGTGAAGGCAACTGAAAGTGGAATAACTCTTGCACAGGAACTTTCCTTCACACTGAATCTCTTTTGCCTCGATACCACTGCTTTAGGTAATTTTTCGGTCGACAACTTTTGAGGAAAAGACTTGAGTTGAGACTTTGAAACTAGTGACGATAAATTACTCTCAGATTCAGAGTGAGCTTGCGTATTAATTTTATCCGTAGCCTTCTGTAATTTAGTTCCTATTGTTTTGTTAATAATTGTACTTCCCAAAACAGACTGCGTAGTTTTAGTCTGAACAAGGCGTGGTGACGAACGTGTTTTCAACGCAGAGAATGCTGCTGAGCGTAAGTTGTGTGAATGTGGCTTATGAAACTGAGGCTTAAGTGTAGCTAAACGTGATTCCGATGCTTTTGAGCGTACCTCGTCCACGGAACCAGGAATATCGGATCCAGTAAGATAAGTCAATGAGATTTCATCGTCGCTGGGCTGTTCACCATTGTCTTCCTCCATCGCATCTTCTTGAGCTTTCATCCACTCATCTTTCTTGGAATCAATCATAGCCTGCAATCGGAAACATCAATTTTCGTAGGGCGCAAGTTATTTTACTACAATTAATAATAGTGAAACAAGACTATAATTACAAAATACAAAGTTATAATGTTTAAAACGAGAGAATATATTTTTGCATACATAAAGACTATCATTGTTTCATTTCGCAAAAAGCTGAATGATGCTCAACAGACAAGCGTTTTTTCTTTTCCGCCATTTTTCAACACTAACACTATTTAAAATATGCATCGCAGTAAACGAACAGCAGTCAATGCTACTGACAGTTCATTAAATTATATTTGAAACAGATGAATAATGAAAATGACAAAAATCACAATAACCTTGGCCTCTTTTACTTCTTCTTCAAATTCTGGCTTGTATTCCGCTTCCAGAAAATTTACTGCATATCGCTCGATTGGTTTTAACTGAAGAGACATAAATTTGGTAAAAAATTTCAAAACCGTGACATATCTGTTTACCACACTATTCGATAATATGGATAAAGTGCTTCTCTCAACTGCGAAAAAAAATATTGTGAGAAAATGAAACTTAGCACATCGGTACACCCTCCATACCTCAGTGACAAATCTATCCAAAGAACACAGAAAAATACGACATACCTGGTTTATTAGTTCCAAATATTTGGATTCTATTTTTTCCTGACTATTCTCATAGATGGTTGGAGCATTTTCATCGAACTCCGCAATATCTGCCTCTACTTCAGCATTTGCCCGCTGTGCTGCATGAACATCCTGTATATCTTCAACCGTTGCCATGGCCTTAAAAAATGCCAAATCAGAGTAGGTATTAGCCACTGTTTATTCGATTCAAGCCAATGTATCTGCTGGCAATGAATGATAATCAACAAATCATTACGTGCAGTCTAAGCAATGGTTACTTCAGCATTCCACTGGAGATACAATATTTTGTAAAAGAGTAAGGCAATCTGAAAGCAAATCCATCTTTTGTAACTGAATAATTTCAAATGCAAAAACATACTTTCTCAATTTCTTTATCATCTGTCACGGCAACTGGAACAACAACATCAGCTACACTTGCAACACCTTCGAACAAGTCCCTCACATTATCACCTTTAAAAAATTCCGGTGTAAATCCTGCCTCATCAATAGCCATTTCACCGAGACGTCGTTTCTGCATTGCTTTTCGCAGAATATTTTCTTCAATTGTTCGCTCGCTGACTAAACGGTAGATTGTGACATTTCGAGTTTGTCCAATCTAAAAGTAACTGCTCTATAAGTTAAAAATTTTTAAGACATTTTAAGATTTTCAAGAAATTTCAAAAAGCTGATTAGCTGATAGCTAATTTTAAGCTATTTAGATAGGCAATGCTGATCCATCCATGTGTTTGCTTGGGAGAAACAATGAAAAAATAGTTTACACGATGACATCGATCTTGGGCTTGCGCATCCATCGTTGGATTCCAATCGGAATCATAGAAAATCACCGTATCTGCTCCAGTCAAATTAACACCTACGCCACCTGATCGAGTTGACAGAATGAAACAGAATATCTTTGGATCGGCATTGAAGCGTTCGGTCATTGCCTAAAAGAAAAGATATCCCAAATCCACAACTCTTGGAAGTTTTAAAACTGTTAATTTGCCTTTTCTTTTCTCATTTGAACACTTTTTATTGTTCACTTATTTGTTTCGTGACTTTTTCAAATAAACGACCTCCTAATGAATCATGCATTTGTGTTGTTATTTATATTTTTCGTCCAAACAATTGTTGCCGCACTGCGAAATGTTCAAATGGTAAGTGAATAATTTAACAGAAGATTAAACTTTCGCCCTCGTGATTTATGAAAATAACTAGGAGTTTTTAAACCGCAAGCAACATCCCACTAAACAAAAATAAGAACCGGCGGTAGCAAACAAATTAGCAAATAAGTTACCTGTCTCTGTTCAATTCCAGTCGTTCCATCCAGTCGAAAATACTGATAACCGTGGAACGATAAAAAAGCTTGCAAAATATCTAAAACCCGTGCCATCTGTGTAAAAATCAGACAACGATGCTTGTACAGGAAGAGGTCACGCAACAGATTGTTTAGTACTTGCAATTTACCTGAAAAACAGTTGAAAATTAACGTTAAGATTGTCAAAAGTGATACATAAATCCATTCTAAAACTCTTCTAGTTAGTACATTTTTTATAAGGAAAAATACGAACTAAAGTCAAGATTATGCAGAAATATAGGCAGATATATAATGAGAGATGCATTTATACGGTTATTAAGTTTATTTGAAAAACAAGCACTTGCCACAATCATATTCGATTAATCGCAATTCCGGAAATTGCAGCTTTTGCATCATATCTATATGAGAAAATAGACTGTCAGAATCCAACACTATGCGATGACATTCTTCATTCAAATCATCCCATTCTTTTCGCATGTAAGCGTGGCATCCGGTAGTATTAATTTGCAAAATAGGTTCATCTGCCAGTGCACCATGCACAAAAACAGTGAATCTGCGAAATTACAAAACATTGTGAAACTTTTATATCTTACATTTAATTTTTGATAATGGACAAATTGAAAGAAAAATGGAAGTATATTGTTTCTAAATTACTTTTCCAAAGAAATTACACAGGAAATTAATTTTCTTCATCCTACGCCGACTAAGAGAATGAACTTAATCAAACTGTTAAAGAATGTTGAGAATATCAGCTTCACCTTTGCGATGCATCACTGGTCCAATCAACCAATGATTGTGTCAACCATCCCAACGGATCTACAATAAATCCATACTTGTAATTTGCAAAACATGCCAGAATAAATATTATTATCAACGAAAACTGAACTATACTTTTTCAGTAAGAAAACAAACTTTGTCCATTTGCAGCTGAAATATTATAACGGTGATGTTTCTTCCGACCAAGTTCTCTTTTAATGACAGATAACAGTTCATCTGATACTAATGGCATGCGGCAAACATTGGGGAATAGTAAACGTCGAGAGCAAATAGCTGCACAACGTTGTAACCTTTCCACCTTGGTCTGTTCCATGGCTCTCGATGTATCTGGCTTAAAAAAAAAAACAAAAAAAATGAAAGACCCACACATCTTTGTTTGATATCTTGAAAAACAGCAGAAGAATGATTGATGGCACACGGATTTATTGAAAATATAAGAGAAACAAATTTAAATTGTACAGGAAGAAAATCAAATAGGTCAAACAAATACTTGGAGAACTGAAATGGAAGGCTTCAAAAAAAGGGAGATTTATGCATTGTATAAATTTATATATATACATATATAATATGCCTTTCTAACAGAGGTAATACGATTTACACTAAAGTAATGAGCTGGAAATTATTACTCGTAGATATTTATATACTCACCAAAATGAGGAAGTCATAAACGTCTGATTTTTCAGCAGCCTGTTCTGCAACTGTGGCTGATTCCACTTTATCAGCTTCCACTTGAACTCGACTGGTATCAACCATAGAGTCGGCACTGCCTACATTAGCAGATTCTAGTTCTAATAACTTCACTTGCTGTGCTCGATTTATCTAGAAGTTTTAGCCAGTTATGATTGTTCCGCGAATTAACCAGTATCAAAACAAGTACAAACTGAAAGACTGCATAAATGGAAGAAGAGGCAGTGCGACTTAAACGATCTTTCAGTTAATTCCAGCCTATGATCACGAGCCAAATACAAAACAAAATGCTTATATTGTTCTGCATATTTTTAAAATAGGATAGACATATTTACCGGAAAGGTTGCAGCAATATGAGTTTCAGGAAGTGATGTACAGCCATTGTTCACCGTCCCGGCATTCTTTGCCGAGGCATCGACCGAATAGCGCGTTTGTGACAAAATCGTTGTGGACCGAAACACTGGCTGGAATCGATTAAGTGATATAAAAAGAATTTTCCGCGAAAAAAGACGAAGAATTTTATTTGAAAATGACGAAAATCCTAAAGTTACAAAATTAAAAAAAAAGATCAGAGTTAATGAAAAATTAATAGCTAACTTACTTTGAGCGATGGAACAGTTGTGGATGAAGACGTAGTTACTGGTTCTACTGTGCTTTGTCTCGATAAAAGTTTTGGTGATGTTTGTTGTGCTGAAGTCTCAGCTGATGTCCTGGTAGCAGGGGCAACAGAAGCAGTAGTTTGCGAAGGTGCGGTACTAGAAACTAAAAGACGGCTGCCAGCTACAGAACTTGGCTCACATTCACGAACTGTATGACCACCAGTACTATCAACTACCTGTAAAACATTAAGAGTAAGAATTATAAAAAAATACTAAGCTTCCAGGTTTTCATTAAATAAAACAAAAGTCTTCACGATATTTGTAGTGTTGCTTGGCTGAAATCCTGAGCAATACTTAGTAAAATTGTTGCAACAGGAAAAACTAAAAGATAGCTGCCAGTTCTAAATCTTCATTGGATGAAAATCCTAAAAGATTTGACCTTAAAATTTAAACACAACAAGTCATACCAATTGATAGACACGTGCATTGCCAAGATCATCGACCGAAACATACAGCTCGTTTCCCCGTGGGATGCCTGAAAGACAGCAGAAGTGAAAGAATGCCAATAATCTCATAACATCCTGGTAAGTGAAGAGGTGATGAACTAGCACCGAGACTATTATATCTCTTTAATGTGTGGACTATAACTTTTTAACGATAATTTAAATTGGTGCCTGATAACTGCACTGTAGAAAATATAAATTGTAGAATAAATTAAAAAGCCTCACCTGCTGCTGGCAACGGTACTGGCATAAAAACTTTCGAACCTTCCCTCATTTGCGGTTGTGGATGCAGCTGCTGCAATTCAAAAAATTCAATTTGTCTGTTTGGAATTCCTCAAAAAAAGAAACGTAACGAATAAGGATTATGAATTGTAAAATGACAGAGATTCTTTAAACTAAACCATTGGGAGAAAAGAGTACTGACCGGTGCTGGTCGTGAAAAATGAAACCCTCCTAAAATTGGCATTGGCACATCCACCGGGCTTGCGAGATGATCGTTCAATATTTGTTCATTGATAGCTAAACGACGTCCTTCGCTATGTGCAAAGACTGAACCACATATAGGTGAAATTTTAAAAAGATCCAAAATATCCATTTCTTCAAGATCCTTTCTGTAATTTAGGAATATGACACGAAACCAGTGAAGCATAACCCCGTCATAAATGGATTTGAATTCATATTTGAAATATATTTGTGCTTTCAAATTCAACATAAAAATAGAATGAGATCTGAAAAATCACCAACCCTTGACAAATGTTTAGCAATACACCCGGTAAAGTAATGCTAAGACTCTGCGTTACAAAAGGTGACAATATCGGTCGTGGTTCAAACAAATTCGGATGATTGCAACATTTCCGAAGTTGCATAACAATATTCAACACTGACATAACACTGCCTGACCGCAAATTTTCTCTTGTCCTAGAAGATAAAGTTCACAATTAACTGAGACTACAGCGTACATCTTCAGAGTCGCTGTTCATAAATAAAAGCTGATACTGACGGATTCCTTGGATATTCCGAGTGTTCAATGTTTACTTGGTGATACTGCATTGGCTCTTATACAAAATTTCTGATAAACTCACGACTCAAGCTGTCAAATCATTTTGGAAATCCCCGGGATGAATTCAGTAAACTAATCGTTACACTCGAAAAGTTCGAAAATAATTCAACATGCTCTTTAACAGAACTAGTAACAATATAATATAATACAAAAATTGTACACAAACGCTATAAATCATGCAAGTGGAAGTAGTATAAAGATCTCAAAAACAACAAAATCATGTTTCTGTTTTATAAATTTTACAAGGTATTCATAGATATCATAACGCATAACAACAATTTAAACTAGTCTGTGTTTGACATTAAGTTTTGTTCCATTTTTTTCCAGTAACTCGCAAACAAAACTTACGATCTCCTGGACATGAAATCATCATAAAGGCATCGTTGTCGCTTTGATAAAGGACATTTAATAACATGTTCCGTTTTCTCCGGTAACTGTTTTTCCACATCACTTTTTAAACGTCGCAAAATAAATGGTCTAAGTACCTAAAAACTATCCATCTAGAGCTTCAAAATCCAATTTCGAAAATGAAAATTTTTTTTCATTAGAAGAAAAATCTTCTTCATAAGGTGACTCTATGTAGAAAATTTTATAGATTTAAAACTTTTTGAAACCAAAGATAGCTCCATAATAAGACTGTGGTAGCAATTATGATTCTTTTACGATTAGAAATTCGATTACTTACAGACCCAGCTGATTAAGTTGCAATTGTGAACCCACAGACTTACAAGCTTAGTTAGAAGAAACTCATTAAATCATTCTAATTCAGAATCTTGCTTATCGATTACTTCTACCGATTGGCCTTACTCAGCCAACAAGCTGAGTGAATTAATCTGTTTGAAATTTCGAGAACGCCCATCTCTTCACATTACATTAAACAGTATGACAAAAAATTTTTAGAGAAAATGAAACTTTTTTGAGACGTACTTTGTGAAGCCTCTGTATTAGAGAAGCATTCCATTCTGCATTACCTTCCATCATATCACTGAGAGGATTACTAAACCAATCTTTGAAATCGTTATGTGACGCAAAAATAGCTGGCATCAAAAAGTGCATAAGTGACCAAAGCTCCATCAAAGAATTCTGCAGCGGGGTACCTGTCAAAAGCAAACGACGGCGAGCGCGGATATTTAGCAATGTTTGCCAACGTTGACTTTTGAAATTTTTGATGTTTTGAGCCTAAAACGAAGAATGTATTTCTTAACTAAAAATGCGAGTGATGCAGTTTATTAGCTTTTCAGTGATCGTTTCGGTTTTAGACATGAAAATCGACGATAAATTAAGTAATTACAAAAATATGCTGACATGTTGTTAACAGTATTCCGTGAACATTAGTGCAACAAGTGAATTTTACCTCATCCAGAATAAAATACTGCCAAGTTTTATGTTTAAATGACCGAATATCCTGCGTAACAATTTTGTATGAAGTGATGCAAACATGGAAAGCATTCGTTTTAGACCATCCCTGGAAAAAACCTAATCTCATTATAATTATTGATGCTACTATATCCCCACTTCTACATATATCAACTTTTCTAGGATATGAAGTAAAAGGAAACACAACAGAAGCGCAAAAAACAAACACCAGAAGAAGTGAAAGAAACAAACTTTTCGTTTTTCAGCTCGTTCCTTTTGATTACCAAAGTAAGTGAGTAGTTTGAAAGCTGGACACCACTTCTTAAATTCCATTTCCCAATTCAAGATCACCGATGTTGGTACAATAATTAGATGAGGACCCCAAATATATTCTTTGCATGCCAGATGTGCAAGCAGCGCTATCGTTTGTATTGTTTTTCCTGAAATTTTGAAGAAAATTTCCGTGAAATAAAAGAATTAAACAGTTCAAATCAGGAAATACAGTAATTTGAAAAAATTGTAAAATCAAATACCTAAACCCATTTCGTCAGCTAAGATGCCGTTCAAGCCATTGTCGTATAAAGTCACTAACCAATCCAAACCGACCATTTGATATTCCCTCAGTTCACCCCTAATTAAATGTGGTACTTCCGTTTTTACTTGCGTCGTTTCTAACGTGAACCCTTTTGGCTGAAATTTCAAAGCCTCCTCTGCAATATTCGCTAATTCCTTTTGTCGTTCTTCACTACTTTCTGATATCAGCCGATCATAATTTATTGCAGCACTTATGGCAACTTTTTCCACATTCTCTGAGTGAATAGGATCAAGAATTTCCTTTTCTGATACCGATGAAATGCTTTGTGTAATGGATGCACTCTGACGTGTCGAATCTTCCTCTGAAATGAAACTGCAAGATTGAAAAAAAGATTCTTAATCTACAAAAAACAAAAACAGGACTGTGCTCAACTCCCAAAAAATAACAGATGATACATTTGAAAATATTTGATTACAGTTCCAAATACCCTGTGTGATTTCCGATGCTGAGTATTCAGTGGAAACTTCACTTCCTTCTGGACGTTTATAATCGGTAGATGTGCCCTGCACAGGCTCAAATAAGTCCCGTTCTTGCTTCGCATTTGAAAGACTTTCCAGATACCCTCGTGGAAGCTAAAATTGGAAGTTATTCAATGTATATCATTCTATAAAAAATAATAAAAATTACTAAAAAAAATTTTTATTAATATTCCCTTCACTATTCCAACAATCAAAATTAATTCATCCTTTTTAATACACCACCAAATTTTCCATCAGAACTTTAAGACCTAGAAATATACCGAGTCAAGAAAATCATCAAGTTCAAGATTCCCTTCGGCTACTAATCCTTGCATTTCCTCCTCCACATTTCCATCCACTGCTTCAGCGTCAGAAATTGAAATATCATCCGAATCCGCTGAGAAACTTGAAGCACCTTCATCTAAAAAGTCTTTTCCTGATAAATATGCAAATTCTGCAATTACAAGCATTATCGAAAAAGACCATGTGTTTCAAATAATACAGAAATACAAGAAGTACTATATTTTTGCGCATAGCAGCAAGCAGTCTGGATTGGGAAAAAAGAGCGAAAGTATGAATGCAAACCTATGGTGATATCACCACTGCGCAATGACGATGCTCTGCTCGATCTTTCGCCTATTAAACCTTCCTGTACCATTTCACTCAATTTATCAGCATGACCTACCATCATTTCCAATTGCTGGTCTAACGCTTTCCGTTTCATTGATTCGATTATTTCCTAGAAACAGCTTTAAAAGCTTGAACTAAAATTGGATATGACTTTTTTGATTAAAAGAAGTTAACAACTGCACTTTTTTTTTAAGACACATAAAATACAACAGAGCCGGAAGTAATCTGCACTATCAGTGTCTAAAACAAAGCAAAGACAGAAATAGAGAAATTACACAAAATTTCTTGCGCGAGTTTATAGATTTACTATAGAAGAATAAAAAAAATTCCCAACCTGCGCACGCAAATCAACCACTCTATCAACATTCTGCCAGAAGTCTCGAACCATTTTTGCGATAAGCGCACAAACGCGTTTTGCTTCTCTCACAGCTCGTTGTTCTGACCGTTCCTTTTCCTGTTCTCGATCTCGTAACATTCGTGCAATTTGAGACGAGAACTGTATCCGTAAAAACTATTTAGCGACGATTTGAATAAATGAGAGAAACATTACTTAAGACATCCAATTATGACTATTTTATTACATTGAAGTACTGAAAATACTCCGATTCGAGGATATGATGACCTTTTTCGCTGCTTGACGTTTAAAAGTTCGTTCTTGACGAAAATCTATGGCCATCCAGCGCATTTCTTCCAACAAATAATCCCAATGTGTTTTATTTCGTGGAGGCATTTCAATCATTGGTAATCGGGATGCTGTCCAGAGACCCTGTCTTCGAAGTTCGGCAATTCGTGCTAATACTTGAGCTTCCTAGAAAAAAAAAGAAGTGGTACAAAAAATGAGTGCATGTGTCAAATGAAGAAATCTATTTAAACAGTTGGAGAGAGCATTAAGCTGAATGCTCAAAATATGCTAAGTATAGTTATAGGTTAACAGTCAAAAAAAATTTCTCGGAATTGCCAATAACCGTTTGGAACGCAAAATAAAGTCCTTAGTTTTTCATCAGAAATTAGAATGTAACCCACCAATTTAAGATTTAGGTTTTCTCTAGAATTGGTAAACATAAAGCTATAACTTTGGCACCAGAAATGAGTTCCACAAAAAAAAAAACAAGGAAACTTACCTGTTTAGCCACTCGTTCAACACTTGACTCTACCCCAGCCGCTGAGGAACTACGAGGTGTAGAATGTGCAGTGACTGAAGGTATCGAAGATGCTGGATGTGCTGCAGCTGTTGAAGTGGATGGTTGTTGCTCCAGATATGATGAGCAAGGCTGCAAAATTTCAGGAAGCTTGCGAAAAATTCTCATATAGAGTTGTGAATTTTAGAAAATTTCTAAATAGAAAACTAAAATTCGTAGCAATACAAGATCAATTACTGATGCAGCGCTATTTTCTTCCACTTTTATTTCAATGGGCGAAAGAGACGTTTCTGGTGCATCCAAAATTGGTCGGATGTGTTGCTTTTGAGTGATGATATTCTCCTGCCTTATTTCTGGACCCAACAGCGAATCTAGAGACAATCCGAAACTGAAAATATGAAAAATGAGGAAACAGATGATAGACAGGAAATCTAACTCCCACAAACGGTTTTAGATAGGGATCATCTTACAGTATTTGATGTAAATATGCCTATACTGAAACTATTAAGTTAATCGAGAACTACTTATAGCAACATACCCTGCTTCATCTTCAAATATCAATTCGCTGCCAATAGTCTCAGCATCAATTTGACCCTCACTTTCATTTTCAATACTTGTCCTGGAACATATTCAGCGATTATACTTTCTGACTGTAAAATTTCACAACATATTTTTTAAAATTTCAAAATATCATTGCTTGAAGAACTAACCTCTCCAATGTCACACTTCTTCTAGTATTGTGAATGAGTCGCATCTGCGATATAAGTCGGACGCCTAGTTCTATTTTCGCATCTGTTTTTCTTCTTGTACTGACCCCTTCTTTTTTGGAACATCCTTCCATAGGATTGTCAGTATTGTCAGTATTAAGACGACGTCGTCGGGTCTACACAAGAAATTAAGCAAATAACAAAACAATTAATACAATGCCTCATAACAAAACTCTAAATTTAATACCAATTCAAGTTTAATTTTTAAACAAGTATAAATCTGATTCCAATGCCACTAAACATGGCCAATCCAATACTCCGTTTGTTCAAGAGCACCAGACATTTCCTATTACAAGTGAGAAATACACTATTCACTAAAGAAGTTACGAGCTATCTAAACGTCATTTTAAGTCACATAAAAAATTGCATGCTTCAATTTATAGTGCGTTGCGTGAGAGTTCACATTTAAAAAAAAGAAAACATTTTTAAGAAATCTTAGCAAAGTCCTCAAAAACCCAAAACTAGAAATAATTTAAACTAAAGAAGTATAACTCGCTCGTATCGTCGCCGTAATCTTTATGGGAGCAAACGATATAAATAATAAAGTCTACGAAAAGAAAGATGGCAATACAAAAACTCGATCGCTATATCAATGCGAAACAATCTTCAAACTTACGGGAGGTGATGTATCGCCACCTGATGAACCCACTGATACCACGTCATCTGGATGCGTCGTGCTCGTTGTTGCTACGTTAACATTACGTCGCGAACGACGGACCGGACGTGTGACACTACTACTCATACCTGACTGACTGATGGCTATCAAATCAACAATCACAACTCATTTTCACATTAATTTCCGCAATCCTCCAATATCCTGCAATAATTTCATTAACCATTACCTGACAATAACAACTTCCCGTCAACAATGTGAACTTTCGTGCGCAATTACAAAACAAAGTACTAAGCGAACCGCCAATTCATACGTGACCTCACGTTCAATCCGTAACAATCCACTCACCTCCTGACTCTTCACCGAACTCCCATTTCAATCCACAGAAACCGGTAGCCACATCGATACCGTACCCTCTACAACAGGATGAGCAATCGGACGCTACGAGAACCATGCCATTTGATGCAACTGAAAATTCCCGATTGGACTGCGTTCTTTCGCGGGTGTGCCATCATTTCATTCTGAATTTTGTTTTTTTTTTTTATTTGGACTTTCTTTGAATTACCGTGCGGTACTCTTATCGTTAACTTAAAGCATAAGCTGATGAGCTTGCGTACGTGAAATACGTAGTACAGAAAGGATCAAAAACTATTGCTAAGAGAAATAGACAACCACAGCTTTGCGCATTCATAAATGAATTATGATATTCAAAAACGATCAGTAAATAGATGGATTAATTAGTACTTTGGATAATTGATAAACAAGTAAACAAATTAATTTTGTCGTTGAGCTAAGTGACTGAAATATGTGACATTCGCCCCGTATGATGCCTAATTTAGTTTGTTAAATGTCACATAATTTTATTTGTTTGATTATTAAATGATAAAAGTGTCTGAGTATTGCTGAAGACTAATATTGTAATATCAGGAAAGTAAGAGAGAAGTAAGGCATCATAGAAAAAAGATAAGAGCTACGATAGTAATAAAAGCATTGTTTTTGTTCTGATATAATTGATAAGCAGAAAGTTAGGTATCTCAGCATTGCGGAATATTGTAAAAAATTTTAATTTCTTATTTTGTGCATTATAATGATATAGAATAATAGACGTTGTAAAATGTGGATATACTATAATGGCAAAGATTCAGCTTGAAGTGCTTGAAATGAAGACTTGGACAACATATTGTGACTTCGTTTTGTCGTTCTCTCCTGCATACACAAAATTTACACTACAATTTAGTCTTTGAATTAAAGAAATTAAATCCTGTTATATTATATCTGCTTATATTTTCAAATTGAAGATTTTTAATTTGAAATTACAAAATGTAAAAAGCCTATGTTTTTTTAAGTTCGAATATTTAAATTCATGGCTTGGAAATGGAGATTCAGTTTTATTTTTGCAGAAAGATGGCCTTAGCATTGCTAAGTGTTAACACTTGTCAATTCAGCGGCTGTGGGCTTAACTTCGGAAACCTCCATGACTTGATACAACATATCGAGGAGACGCATATCCGTAACTTGATTTATTTTACTAATTTTCTGTTATTCTTAAATAAGACCAGAGTTAAAGTGGTTTTGGCGAGAGTTTTAAAAACTAGGATCTGGTCTCCGAGCCAGTTTTCTATTCTGCTGTAGTGGAAGATGCGAGAGGAATAAGATAAAATTATGCTTCTGTAGTACTACTGAACTGCTGAAGATTAATATTTATAAAAAAGTTTAGTTTTAAAAATTTCTTTGCTCAAATAGAAGGCAAAACTGGCAACTCACAACTTCCGGCTTTTCGAATTGACAAAGTCAAGTATGCTAAATTGAATGGAGTTTTGATAATGAATATCTGTAACAAAATAACATTGATGGGAAACATTGGTTTGTACAGAAAATAATGAGTGAATACATATAGATTTATCAGTTCCGCACTTCATTTGCTGCTCTTATTACAGCTATAATTGAGGACGAAATGAAGAAAAAAGAAGAAAACGCTAAAAACTCGTCTTTGGATGATGATCCTTCGAAAGCTGCAGCACTAACTGCTGTTTTTCCCATAAGCGCTATTTGCAAGCAAGCTCCTCGTTTAATCCTCAAAAATATTTTTCCATCATAAGTTTGCTATGTTAGCCGGGAAATTAAATATGGTTTTGAATTTTTATCTCTGAATATAGAAGAGCTTTATGAAAGTACTATTTAATTCAAAAAACAGACAAGTGATTTAGTGAAAAAATATAAAGAAATTGAAAGAAAATGGGAATTTCCGATGTTTTTGTAATAAATTCAGTTTTTTCTAATATCATCAGTATTTTCAGGTTGTTTTCAAGACTTCCTCCTCATAAAGCAGTACCAATCAACCCCGAACCTGTTAAGCTTGCGATCGGCCATTACAGGTTTGTATTTCAGCTGCGATATTTTCATTCTCTCTCCTTTATTTGTGATGTTGCTCAGATTGCAGTATTTTCTCAAGAAAATATCTTGGATCTCATTGAAGCGTACTTCATTTGGATCCAAATGTCATATCTCTTTCACAAATAATTCGTTTTCCCTAACGTTAAGTCCGAAGAGTGATTGCTTTTAGACCAGTTCAGTGGTTTTCTAGGAAAAAAACATTGGCGACTGCAGTTGCTGGCACGAATGTTTTTGGACAAGCTGGGGATAAAACGCGTTTTGGTAGTTTTCTAAATTCTAATTTATTGTTTATGCTGTCAATTGGAACGTCATTTGTTATGGAAAGGATCCTGTGAGCAATTGTCGTTTGAAAGTTTGAAAAGTTTGGTGTTAAAGGTTTTCCACAAAGACTGAAAGGTTATTGAGTACGATATATAAAAATAAATCCATCCAGTACTTAACTTTTCTTTAAAGCTGTTCCACAATTTTTCAGATCACGATGAAGAATCGAACGAATCATGCAGAAACGAAGATGGTGATGACTATGAGCAAGGGTGAGATGTAATCAAATTTCATGTCATTTTGTGTTTCAGAAAAACTCCATGACTGAATTCGGAAATCTTGTAAACTTAGTATGGGATACTTTGTGGCTCTAGCAGTTACGCAGAATTAATATCAGAACTTCCTTCAGTTATATTGCTAAGATGCGAATACTTATAGTGATTGCACTTGCCTTATTTGAATTTCAGTTTTTAAAATTTCTTTCTTTACGTTTTGTTTATTAAGATGCATTAGTTTGGTTTTATTGCATATTTCTTCCAAATATACAGAACCGATGAAAGGCGGCACAAATGTCCGGTTGAAGGATGCAACAAACGATACAAAAATCTGCAGGGAGCACGTTATCATGCGCGTCAAGTACATGGTTATAGTGAAGATAATGGCGTAAACAATGCATTATCTTTTGACCTGACTGCAGTGGTACCTGGGCAAGTTCCGCCCCTAATGCAGTCCGGCGCACCTAGTAAATATGCAAAGTTTGTTTATTTTTTAATAATTTTTTCTAAGAAAGTACCTTTTTTCATATGTAAGGAAGATTGTTGGAAAAGAAGTTTGCGTTTTTATTTTCCTAAATTTCTGGCTTGCTTTTTAATTAAATTAGATCTGACTCAAATTTAGGCCTAGTTTAAACTTCAAACTAGGGCTTATATTATAATTAACCATTTTCACTTGGGTTGATTTTAACAGAATTACTCTTAAAATTTTCTTTATTTGCAGTTCACGTCCCTACAAATGTAGCCAATGTTCAAAACGTTATAAAACTATTGTTGGATTAAATAACCATGTGCAACAATCACATCAGCGTATTAATAACAGTAAGTTGTTCTATCATTAAATCCACGGGTTTAACTTCTCAAGTAATTTATTAATTATGAAGTTGCAGCTGGGAATCCCACTATGTCAACAAATTTAGTGCCGGTTTCTCCCTCAGCCGTATCTGTATCAACAACACATAACGTTCAGTCACCTGTGACTTCCACTCACGTATAGCTTTAAACTTTTTATTTCATTGAAATATGACACATCTTTGTTCACAATAATGCAGCTGTGTCAGCTTGCATTTTTCTAATGGAGGTGTTTCCAGCTACAAATTAAGAATGGTCCTTTGCATAATGCAGGGGATATAAGAGAGATGGAAAAATACAGCAGCAAATCAAGCTATATTTTCTGTTAGTTACAGGTAACTGCGGAGGGTGATGAACATATGGTAGCACCGTCGGGTTATTTGACTCCGAATACAACGCAAGTTCGAATCAACACACAAGCGTTACCGCCTCTTCCATCAGTTGGTAGCCAGCAATATCAGCAACAGGTGTGTTCATGTTATTTAACTAGAGCAACTATTAGTTTTCTAGACTTGCGTTGCATCCAGACTTAGAATTTTCAGATGTTTCAGGCTAATACTATAACAAAGCTTGTATCGACAACTGGTAGCATGATGACGAGAAATATGAACGTTCTCTCATCATATGGCCCACAAACAAATGAACCATTAACTTCAGTCATTTCACGACCGGATACATCGCAGGTGACTGATTTTTATGTTTAAATGATATAAGGTCACTTTTCCGTACGCTATTAGTATGAATCATCGCGAAATATATAGCTGGGAATATTTTTGAGTTGAAAAGCTTCGATGGCCTATCTTAACACCAACAACATTTCACGTCCAAAATAGTGTTTTGTTGAAGTAAAAAATTTTGTACTGACAATGATAAATGCAAATATTTCTGTAAGTTTGAAAATCCACATTTTCAGAAGCCAAATCAAGCCGGATACAACAAATAGGAATCACAGTTTTCAATATTCTAAAAATATTTTAGTCATTGTCAATTCTTCAGCAATACAATTTTTTAATTGATCACTTGGAGATGAAATATGTACAAAATCATTTTTTTAACTTGGAGATGAAATATGTACAAAATCATTATGTACACATAAATAGTACCAATAAAATTATTTCAAAGCTCGGAATCTTCGAAATAATGGATGTCGATCTTCATCTTTGACAGTTCTTGTTTTTTGCATATAGGAAATAGAATTACTTCCAGAGAACGATGAAAACGAGCCTTCTTTTCGCGTAGCCTGCAAAATTTATAAACTAATATTATTAGCAAGCAAACGGTGAGGGGCAGAACCTAGAGAATTGTAAGGCTTTCTGTTATCACGAGGAAAGTAACAGAAAGGTTAACTCCCTCCAATTTAGATTTGAATACATATAAGTCGAACATACATATTTACGCAAAAGCATGTTTAAGACAAAGATTTTTCCAGCAATCATGAATCATGACCAATTTCAGAAAGTAGATCAGAATTGACTTACTTTAGCTTCTCTTGAACCATCTACACTTTCTTCTTTAATATCCTCCTCTTCAGCGTCTGCATCCGAAGCAGCTAATACCTGCTGCAACAGCTGGAGCTGAGATTCTTTAGTGGCCAGTTTCAGAGTTTCTTTTTCCATTCCCGGTAATCGGTTTACAACCTGTTCAAAACTTACAAGAAATTAAACATTTCACAGATTGTTAGAAAAAATAAATGATAAAACTGCTTTTCCTCGGACTTAATTCGAAATAATTGGACCTGGTATTTATTGGTCAGACACAAACCTTATAAGCGTAACCCTGATTCACTAAGAAACGTTGTCGTTTGCGCGAATAGCTCATTTCAACAGTATCCTGAAAAAGGTTACCGTACAACAAAGATACACAAAAAATTAGAAAAGATTAAAGGTGTTACCTGAGAAACCAATGAATAAAAGAATGCATTGAATTCATCGCCTGAATTTTTTTTGGCTCGCAATATGCGTCCTAACCGTTGTGCTTCTTGTCTTCTAGAACCACCTTGTGCAGAAACTTGAATCAAAACATTTGCTTCAGGTAGGTCAAAAGATGTGTCTGCAACCTGTAAAAATATAAAATCAGTATGAGGCAGTAACGTGAAATTTATTCGCCGAGCAGGATCACCGAAATTGTCATTTCGATGTGAGAAAGTGTTTTTATGCTGAAGCAACTGCCGAACATTACAATACCATTAAACAAAACCATATTCCATTATCTTTCTATTCGATTTTCTTGTTTACTTCGGTCGTAGAATTAGTGAAATTGATAGTATGAATTTTATTCAAAATTTAAATACATCTGACAAACCTTCGATACGAAAATTGTGTTCACTCTTGGATTATACTGGAAATTTTGCAGAATTTTCATCCGTTCATTTTGTCCTGTCTCACCATATAAAAATGGTTTATCCATTTCTACAGCATATTTCTTCAATGCGAATACGTTGTCAGAAAAGACGATGATCTTAAATTTGAAATAAATCATCATAAATCACCTACAGCTGACTAATCTATTCAGAATTTAACAACCTAAGTCAGTATGATTGAAGTACTATACTTTTTTGAAAAGACTCTGGAAAAGAATCCAACAGGAGTTGATTTCAAGATTGTAGTACTAGATCGTAGCAGTCTGCAATGGCAATTATCTAGCAACTGACTGGCATGTCTGTTTCATTATTTATTCTTTAGGGTTTACTTTTGAGGAGTCATTCTAATCGTCGATAAATACTTCGCGCTTTTCCTATTATTTTATGTAGAAATATACATAGTTCTCTTCGATACGATTAAACCCAATAACTTTTTTTTTGAATTAAAAAGGAGAAAAACGACTGTATTTTGAAGTTTCATAGCAAACTGCATTCTTAAATAATGCACTATTTATTTGAGTAAGTTATATTAAAAAGTGCCATGATAATTTAACTTTTTGTGATTTCAAAAAAAAATCATAGCTCTTACCTTGTCATTCCGCCGCTCATGATATTTTATAAGGAACTGACATATGCGAAATTTGTTAGGATTCATGACAGCTAGCAAAAGGCGGCGGCCAATTTGAGCACGCAAATAGTATGAATAAAATTCAGCAGTCATAGGACACCAAACCTGAAAGATGATTCCACAAACGTACTACACTATCATTTTTAAACAAAATCTGGCATTGAATAAACGATAAAATAATATTGTTTATCTTTATATAATACGTCTTTAAAAGATGCTACCTCAGCACATTGTACTTTTGCAATTTGTCCAGCTTTTTCAAGTTCCATCCAATTTGCTTCATAGATTTTTGGACCAATTAAAAAATTTAAATCCGTGATTTTATCATCTTCACGGACCAATGTAGCTGTTAATCCTAACTTACAGTGTGCGCGAACAATCGTTAGCACTCGTCGAAACATTTTAGCTGGTATTGTATGTACCTCTGCAAGTTATGCAATTTACAAAAAAAACACATATTCCAGAAAATCTTTCTGGAGAGTTGAAAAGCAAAAATTCGAACTTCTATCAAATCATGTGCAGAAAATATTCGTAATTCTCATTCACATATAAAAAACATACCATCCAGCAGGACAAGTCCCCACTCACGATTTTCGATATATTTCATAGCTTCTTCGGCTACATACGTTCGTTTTCCAGTATATGCAACCATAGAATAAGTACTTATGCACACAATTGGCTTATTAGCATTTGGACCAGATGGTACTGGATCACGTGCCTCACGTGTAAACCGAAGCAGTTGATCATCCCGAATTGTTGACCAAAGCTAAGGATTTAAAACAACAGATTGTCAAAAATTTTTCTCTGCTGAAGGAAATTTTGTTCAAAACTTTCAGCAAAAAGATTCTTTTGAAAAAGTCATGAAAATAATTTGAATGGAAAACCACAAAAAGGTGGAAGATCCACAGCTCAATAGAGACAAACAATATGAATTGAAAAAATCTACTTTAAACTGTCCACGCCATTGCTCTACTGAAACGTTTGATGTCGCTAGCACCAAACACCGTTTATTGACTGTTGTTGCTGCAGTAACACCCACTAACGTTTTACCAGCACCACAAGGTAGGACGATAACACCAGAACGCGCACGACTATTACCGAACATCTTCCGTAAACTCTTTTCCTGATAAGGCCTGTAAACATAGCATTATTTGGACTTGCAATATATGAACTATTGTGCAGCAGTTTCAGGAAGTTTTTTATCAAAATCTTAACTAAAACATATACCTTAAACTAGTGGATGATTTGAGATTGATTCCAAGATTTTCATTGAAAGTATCGTTGCGAAAATCATATTCCGCTAACAGTGGATATTCTAACTCGATGCAACGTTTCTGTACAATTTCAATCGATTCCTGCTTAATCTTAAAAAAATTTCAGCTGTCATTGAATTTGAAAATAATTCTTTCTTTTTTGAAATAAACATATGCAAGCTAGATTTTTTTTAAATTTTCAACCAAAAAAAATCTCTATGTTCAACTTGCCTCAAAAGTTAGCAGCTGTAGATTCTTGATGGCTTCCTCATCTTCATCTTCATCATCACCGTCTAATTTACCGTAATATGCATCTATATCCTCAGGTACATCATTCGATTTTTTAGCATCTTTTTCTTTTGGTTCTTGTTGGATCCCCGGAATTTGTATTTTCTCCATGTTTATATTCTGAGAAATAACAAAAGTTTCGCTAATTCTTGGAAAAATCAGGAACAAAAGTTCGTAAGTATTAAAAAAAAATTGCTCAAAAAACATTCCTGAATTTAACTTATCGATTTCAAATTTCTGTAATGACTGTCCTATTGCTAAGGTCTTATCTCCATGGTGATTGTATATTAAAAAACTCAATGACACGAAATCAACATATATTTAAATAAAAACCCTTAAATTTGTACGTAGCAACATCAATACCATTTCTCATCTGAGTGCTGGCTGTTCTACCTAATAGTAAAATAAAAATTCTGAAAGAATCCATTTAACCAAAGAAAAATCATGACATTAGGGACTCTCTGAGACTTAGTATTTCCATATTATTCATTATTCGGAAATCACTAAACTATCAACTAGGCAAAATTCCGTGCAGCCGTCTCTCTAGCTTGAAAGCTTACTATTTCTGGTATTTCGATTGCAGTTTTGTCTTCTGTAAGGCATTGCTGGATTACTTTATCTTTTAGCAAAGTTTGTATAACATCAGAATGGCGCGATTCAATGAAATATCGATTGTACTTGAGCACCAATTTCACCTTTCCATAACTGAGAGTACACATCTATAAATGCAACTAGATCATTCAGCGAGAATTAGCATAACATCTTTCCCATTTCGTGCAGCTTCTCTTTAACTTAGTCTCAACAGCAGCTCAATCCTTCTCTCCTAGATCTTGTTTCCTTGTCCTGATAATAAAAAGTTTTAAAGCAAATTTTAAAAATTTGAAGTTTCTAATACAAAGTTATCCTTGTTGATTTATGGTCCCCTAAGTTTTTAACTAATTAAATAAAATTAGAAATCATTAATCATCACCTTAATAAATTCAATGATTCCTTTTGGCAAGGAAGATTTCGATAACCTCTCCAGATATTCAATAATATCACTGGTTTGTAAACCAATTGATACAGCAGCATATAGTGAATAAGCCGTAAGTTGATATTCGTGAATAAATTCCGGTCTACAGACAGGCTAAATGACAACATCAAATTATGATTTGAATGTAGCATATATAACAATCCTAGCATGTTCGTTGATATATGTCATATTAAACATGACACAGGCACACGTCATCATCCAGCAAAATTTTTTATTATAAAAAAGTCAAACTGATCTGATCGGTTCAATTCAAAGCTATTTAAATGAGTAACTCAGCAAACCTCGCAAGATGTATACCCCTCGTTTAATATTGTAAGCCTTTTTTTTTAACTTCCTTCTCAGTATCTAAAGTATGAATTTCAAATCGAAGGATGCTCAGGATACTAGTAGTTAAGGAATAGTGCACAAATAGTTATCGACAAAATGATAAGAAACCTCTGAAATAGCAATCAAGAAATCGTGGGCATGCTTATATACGGGACTGAATGATTCCAGAAAGATATGTCCATCAGGAGCAACCCAAAGAGGACGTGACGCATGATCAGGCTTCAATTTCATTTCAAGTCGGTAATCCTTCGCTCCAAAATCATCCGTACGAGTAATCATGGTCTGTCCTTCCAAACTGTGACTAGCTGCTTTTGGTACTAAAAAATAATCAACTAAATAAATGAACGAATTGAATCATAAACAATCATCCTTCAATGAGCATGAAGTAAGTGAAAAAGAAAATCGACAATTAGAATTTTTCATTAAAACATTAAAACAATAGCAGAATTATACAATTACACGAAATGCAATATAGTAAATACACTAAATTATACAAGGATAAAATTAGCACAAACGCGGTATTGATACAACTCTCAAGATCGCATAATCAAAATTTTGAGACTGGGAAAATTGAAACTTTTCAGTTTAACTGTGGAAAAGAATTTAGTCCATAGTACGTTTGAATTAAACCCGAGATTATTAAAATATTGAAATTATTAAGTTAAATAGATATCGAAGTTAAAATTCCTTTCTGATATCATTAGATTCTCTAGAACAAGTATGATATTCAAATCCTAATCACAATTATTTTTAGAAATAGTAACCTGCAGCATCTTTGTCGCTAGAATTCTTTTCTCCCAAATTACTCGATTGAGAATTTTCATCAGCATTGAAATCAGCACTGTACTGCTCCCATCGACCACGTTTACGTCGTTCATTTTTACCAGGTGCCATTTTATTATGTAGATCTAAAAAATGAAAAAAAATTTGTTGTATATAAATAATTCATTGTACGCCGACAATTCACTACTACTGCGATATATATACTTATTACAAAATGTTATATCCGTTTAAAACAAGTGTCATACCCAATCTTAATCAAAAAGCAAATTGTACAGTGAAACCATAAACTCAATTTGATTAAAAAAATAACGAAGAAATTCAAATCCTGTTATCGACACAACATCATGACAATTGGACTATTTATTTTGCTCTTTTCAACTATTATTTACAACAACCAACGATATTTAAATATTACGAACATGTGCAATTGTAAAGAATATTAGGAGTCTAGTAGACAGAGCTATATAAGTTATGAAACAAAACAACTCGAAAGAAAAAATAAACATCAGCAAACAATTTTTGAATTTAGAATGAACTTCTTAAAAATATTTGAGCTGTAGAACAATTCAAAAATTCTAGTGAATGGCAACTTTAGAAATAGCATCTATTACACCATTATATACTCAGCCATAACTAAATAATACAACATTAACATAACTACATAAGATATTCACGAAAAGGAAATGATACAAATAACAAGAGTTTTAAGTTTCGATTTCAACAATCATCGCATTTTATCATATCTTATCAAGTAATCCTTTAAAGAATTAAAGTTTTGCAACAAGGAAATTGAACCAACGAATGATAATCAGGAAAGTACGGTTTTCTTAGCGGAACTGAAGTCTGGCGCTGATAGCGGATGGATTCGTGCATAAAGAAATTTTAGTTGATTTTTCAAATCGCCCAACCTGCGATGTTTTGCTGCAATCGGTACTACTGCTTTTATAGATAATGGTCGCATTGGTCGCATCTCTTCTGGTAGCGCTTTTGACCAATTTTTCTTCTCCAGGATTGAAACCAATTCTTTGGCCTTCTCCTCCCCATTAGGCAAATCGATTTTGTTCAGAGCAATGATCGTTGGCTTCTTTACCAAAGCTGGATCATATTTTTCTAACTCAATATTCAGAAGTGCAACCGTTTCTAAAGCATTACGATACGGATTATTCATGGACAAGTCAAGTTTAAAGCCAAGAACATCAACAACCATCAATAATATATCACTGAATTCCAGATGCTTCAAGAATTCTCGACCTCTTCCACGATTCATTGCTGCTCCCTCTATCAAGCCTGGTAGATCGGCAATTGATAAACTGAACGAATCGTCATCATCGTCGGTTGGTTCTGAATCCAGTCCAAAGTCGTTAATGTAAGCAATTTGAGGTTTCACAGTAGTAAACGGATAACTGGCTATTTTAATGCTTTTTGTCGGTACCAACGCCTTCATAATCGTCGATTTCCCTGCATTCGGGAAACCAACCAGACCGATGTTTGGATGAAGTTTGAGGTGGAGATCAACGAAAAACCGTTCACCAGCTGTTGCTTTGAAGCAATTTTCGGCGCAACCTCCGCGACCACCCCGCGCTAGTACGTAATTGAAGAATGGTCGTAAACAACGTGCTATCAACAATTTCGTTTCCGCATTTACCACATCAACACCTACCGGAACCTTGAGAATTTTCGGCCTTCCATTGATACCAATGAGAGAGATTTGTGATGAATTCATGCCACTTTGAGCTTGTACCTTCAACACACCATGTTTAGCATTCTTTATCATCGCTTCAAAAGTCATCTTTGATTGTCCAACCATAATCACATCACCACCATCTCCTCCAACACCATTGTACCGCTGCAATCCCTGTCCTCCATCACCTGCACGTATGAAAAGTCGCAAACGATCACGGTTGACAACTCCTTCGTTAGAAATTGTTGAAACATTTGACTTTTGCTGCAGTTTGGTCACATTGACCAACAGTCGCCATGCACATTTCATAGAATGATAATTCTAAAAAAGCACTTTATTGAAATATATCTCTCATCTCGACTGCTATTTGCTTTCCAATAAAAACTCCTTTTTCTTAAACCAAAGCAAAAAATTTTATAAGAATCGCTTTATGGAAATCGAGTCAAATTAAGGCAACCACTTCGAATGTCATTATCAGTTGATATATTTGAAAAGTTTTAAGAAAAAACGACATCATTTAATCACTGCAAAATGCCCATTGACTATCTGCATAAAACATGTGTGTACAATACATCAAACTTTGACCAACCTATTCTAAATCGAATCTACCGCAAACAACCAAAATACCATTACTCTTCTTTGCAACTATGAATGGATCAACTTCTTGATTCTTGATATTCAAAAACCTGATACCGGCCCCTCTTCTCTGAAAAAATTCTTCAGTATAATCTCTTGAAAAAGTACTTCTTTTCTGTTAACGCATAAGCAATCTTTAGACTTAAAAAAACAATTTTTGTTGAAACTGAAAAACATTTAGCAATAATTGTATCGGATGCCGTGGGAACCCAATGATTTTGAAAAAACAAAAGTGTAGTTTTCACTGCATAAATGCTGAAGAAATTATTATTTTTTTTGCTGAAAAATCTTACATATATTTATAACAGTTTCTGTTTCATTGAAATCTCATATATGATTATTTGAATGGTGTAAATTATCATCAACGTAACAAATATGATACAAATAATATTTAATAAGACAGAAAAAGCTTTCATATCTTTACTAAACATGATAACATATTTTTAAATTTTGAAAAAAATGAATGAATGAGCGAACTGAAATTGTACAATATTTCACATTACAGTATTTTAATCACAAGATACATTTACTTTTTAAAAAACTGGGTATAAGTTACATGAAAAAATGAAAAATATACGAAAAGAAAAATACGACGATATCGGGAGAACGATACAAAACTGAGTTAAATAATGAATAAAGGTAAAACTTCAGGAATAGATTTTCTCTGATTTGACCCTCTTGTCATCCTTTCCTTTTTTTTTGCATAACGAATTTTCTACGATAATTCCGCACACTCAGCTCTATAAACACAAAAAAAAAATTTTCTCAGAAAAAATATGTCGGAAATGTAAAACGAAGTATGAGGTAGGAAGCTTGCAATATGTTGACAAAAGACCGAATTTTTTTACCATTTCTGCGAAAAATTTTAACCACAACTTCAGCTCAATTTCACAAAATTTCTTTGCAAGCCTAAAAAAGACAAAAAAAAAAAAAAAAAATTGCCGCATTTAAGAAATATTTGTCGCGATTGATTGGGTAAACGCAGTAATACCGATATCTGCCTCATCTGCTTCCTTTAGCTCATTAAATTTTGTATACAATCGGAGCGATAAGCGAGCAAGATCGATCGGATCTGTTTTTTCCTCTTCTACTGATTCGCCTGCATATAAAAATTGATGCCATTATTTTATTACTGTCTCAAAACCATAGCATCAATCAGCATAAATCAGCTTTCTTTAACTCATTGAATAATAAACACTGAACTCACTGAAACCTTCGTGCCGCTTAGCTTTATTTGTTATATGGGGAAATTCTTGAAAAAATTCTTCAGAATTTCAGAAATTATATTGCATAAAATGAACAAAATTAAATGAATAGCTACCGAAGAAATGCTGTGCTAAGGCATTTAGCGAAAGCGAACGTTTGAATAGCGATTGATAAAGCGACACGATGTCTTTTACTTGTTCTTCCAAAGCCTACAACTTTAAAATAAATGAATAAAACTCCAGCAACATAAGCAAAAAAAACTTAAGCGCAGCAGTTAAGTTGTCAATACTATCACTGCCTTTAAAACCGATATATATTCGTGATCAACGTGTGCAGTCGTCATACTAACCTACTTTATTTAAAAAGATTAAGTAGAAATGGATAGCATCAAAGATGAAGTTTCAAGTGATTCATTTTTTGAAGAATTTCTTAGATAACGTGAAAAAATTAATGCGCGAAATACTTACATGGATGCTTAGCATTTCAAACAAGTGTTCAATTTTGTATCCAATGATTGTTATTTTTTCTTGAATCAAGTATAGCAGTTTCAGAGATACTCTCTTGAGTGTCTGTGAATTATCTACATTACTCTTTACTCCTGGTTCCTTTATAACACTGTTTATGAAACAGGTGCCATTTTCATCGACTGCAGAAACTTCAGATACTGACTTCTCGCCAGTCTAAACTAAGGTTTTACAATCAAAATCATGATATATTCCTCATAATTATTTAGTATGCAAGCAGTATATTACTAATGATAGTATAATCCCATTCAAAACCATGGAGTTCATAACTTTGATTATCAAATTGCTTTTAAGCTGTTACTGCTGCTCACTGCATTAGATTTAAAGTTACTAATACAGTAACGTATATTAAAAGTTGAGGACTAATAGTGGCAGTACCTCGTTGATTGCATATTTCGCATAGATTGCAACTTTACTCCCTTGTTCCGGTATCTTGATTTTGTTTGAATCCAGATCATTCCAGAATACAGATCGTGGGATTACAGCACGACTTTCACCTTTGGCAACTAGAACTGACAAAATGAAAGAAGCGCTCATTTCTTTTTGAACAGTTTAAATAAAGCCTCGACAAAATCAATTATTTACCATTAATTTCTCTCTCTTGCATATAATACAGGATAGCTGGTAATTTCCAACAAGCATGTAGGCGCAGTGCTTCATATTCTGAGATTCGTGTTACAGAGCAATCGTTGAACAATATCCAGCAAGAATCCTTGAAAGCAAAAAATATTTGACCAGCAAAAAAATGGATAAGACTGAGCTAAAAATTAAACTACTGCTTACCTGCTTTGATTTGATGACGGTAACCAAATGCTCTTCAGTTTCCCTCTCTTCATTTTCGTTGATGATAAATATGGCTGCTGCCAAGTGAAACGATGTACTATTTTCCACTTTATTCTAAATTTGAAAGATTGCAAACACAACAAATGAAAATTATTGAAATTGCCAGTTTCTGTAGATGACCAAAACCAAAAATATTCCATTTTTTAAAATGATTTCAAATTGTTGTTACTTCTGAAATCGTGCAAATACCATTCGTTATTTTGATATGTATTGAATTTCGCAGATAGTGAGGGCATTCAGAATGTGAGGTAGTGCCTTCGGTCGCCATTGCTTCAGATTTGCTGGAATGAATTTGAGGTGACAAAATAAATTGTTGGAAAGACGCAGCACTCCGTAATACGAAATTTATCTTTAGTCGGTCAACTGAATGGTCATCAAAAATTCATGATTCGTGATTAGCATGCATATCTATAACTATCCTTTTAAAACTGTACCGTTCACAAATAAAGAGCAATACACTAAAATTTAGCAGATTTCCACTGCTTTGCTTCCAATTCCGATCTTTTGGTGAAAAAAAGAAATAATTTGGGACGTATATTGGAATAAACCTGTCATCATTATGAAGATACCGACAGTTAGGATTTTTGCATTCAGTACCATACCTACAAAACTTTACTTTCTGTTCTATTACTGAATTGCTCATCATCGCCGTTTGATTTTCAAATGCCTGAAACATTAAAAAAATCGTATCTTTAAAATCCCAGTTTTGTGTTCAATAGCAAAATATTCCTTAAATTTCATGATTTGTATTTAAGACATGACTCAATAAATAAATAAAACTATTAGTCAAAACAAGCCATCTGAAATCGGATTATCTAATGAGTACTTCAGCAAAACTTAAAATTTGAAAACAAACCTGAATGTGAGAGATCCAAAATGCTTGTTCTGTTTCTGTATTACCTGTCACATCCAGTGCGAGAATATTCGGCAACGACCGCACACGACGTGTTGATGCGAAACGTGCTAACTTCCCACACTTTTGACAGATGGCCTCATTTTGCTCGGGGGAGTTTAGGGTTTTTTCGAGCAACGTACAAAATCCAATCTTTTCATTATCTGGAAGCGTTGTTCCCACGAAATCAAATTAATAATTTTGCGAAACGCAAGTGAAAGAAATTCAGTTAAAAAGAATGCGATAAAATCTCTAAAAACATATGATCCTTACTCGTTGGATATGCTAATGGCATATAAAGCTGCGACAGAGCTGACTGGTAATGTTCGGAACACCGGATACAGTGGTTATTCAAAGTAAACGAAATCTCCAATTCTTTGCGAAGAGCCACTCCAGCAGTAGTTTCAGAAAGTTCCTGTTAACAATAACTCCTAAGAACACAATTACAAAAGAACTACAGCTTCATAAAAAAAATTCTTTTTTGAATTCACCTCAGCAAAAATTCGATTACTCACTAACATCATCTCAATAAGATTATATAAATTAATCTAAGATTAATTTATAATCTCATCTCATAAACTATTAAATAACATGTACCTTATCCAGCACTTTGCTGAAAGTTTGCATAAATAAGTGAACTGCTTGTGCTAAACTTGCACTTGCAGCTGCATCTGCCCACTTTTTACCGTCATCGATGGATCGAAAAGTTTTTACAAAATTTTTAGCCTAGAAATACAATAAAGAATTAAAGAACATTATGTCTTCTACTGATTAATACAATGTGCTTACTAATGACGACATTAAAATCCGAATAAATCTGAACATTTGCTCCAGAAGTTTACTACGCTCATCAATCTACTTATTATGTTGATGATGTTGATACTGCCAGTTCTACCTATTTTGGCCCTCCAACCAGTTAATAACTAGGATCATATTTTCTAGTGCTTTAACAGCATCTAAGCAATAAAGCTATTACACCGTAATCGTTTTACAGATTGCTCAGACTGTAAAATTATCTGTTCACGTTTCGCATTTTAAACATTTTTAAAAAAATTTGAACATAAACTTATGAAAGTTGAAAGGTTCGGACTACTGAAAAAATCACATACCGATACTACACTCGACACTGGTTGATCTGTAAGTGACCGAAAAAGGAGATTCATTTCACATGAAATACAATCTTCCAGGTAGCAGAAGTGAGAAAGAAAGACGGTTCTTATGTTCATCAAATGATACATTGCCTGAAATAAAGAAAAAAAGATTTCCTAAAAACAGTGTGCTTTTCTTTATAAATGTGTTCCCTTAAATTTCAACGTTGGGTTGAATGTTGATAATTTATCAACCATTAAATCTTCCACAACAATGACTAATTTCATTAGCATGTTCATAGCAATAGAAAGATATTTTCTCTTAATAGAAACCGTAAAGAAATCAAGATATATAAAATCCAGAAAAGTGTAAAACGCTATAAAATAAAGGTGAATTACAAAAATTACAAGCAGAAGCATGCATGCGGGACTTGTTTCGCTGTTGTTTGCTAAAACGTTAAATTCCGTGCGATTACATCGCTTAAAATCAATTTCTTCAGTCTTGGAGGTTAACCTCCCTTCATTACGCAAATAAAACTTCGGAATGTGAAATAGTTCATCATTCTTCACTGCTGAAAGAAAAATTCCATCAAATCTTCTAAACATTTATCAATAATCAAACAACAGTCAGAAAAATAATGTCGGAAAAATTGATGCTGATGAAGTTAAGCTTTAACATTAAACGGATTAAACTAATATACAAAGCATAATTTAAAACTACTCTTTGAAAGCTGAAAGTCTGAGCAACGGTGGTCCGCACTAAATGGATCTACTTTAGGAATATCAAAACAAAACAGCAATCTGCTATCAAAAACTTTTGTGTATGCCTACCCTTTGAGAAGCATTTATCATGAGTAGAACTTGTATACGGACAAACGTTGAATCCACGCAATGGTGTGTCTGCACGAGGATTATGAGCATATCCAACAAACTGCACCATGCGCATTGAATCAATCACTTTTTCTGATATCGCGTCCGGCTGTCTGAAAAAAATCCTTTTAGACATAATCTTCATGTTTAGTAAATTTCTCTTTAGTAGTAAATTTCCTTCAAATTTTACATTCATAATCTGAATATTTAATAAAAAATACAACAATACAAAAATACCTAAACCGTCTAATACACAATTGTTCAGGCCAATCTGAGGCATAGTGATCATCCATCGGAAACGGAAGGGGAAATACTCCATATGATGGTTCGGGGTCGTCGATATTCACTGGAGGATGAAAAGCAATCTGAAAACGAATTTTCACAGTAGATCTCGGAAATAAGAATTGTCTACACAAATAATGCCTTTAAAGGACAGAAATTAATCTGAAAAGATAAAAACCACGTCATTTTTAAAAAAAAATTACTCAGCTAATACTTAAAATGCCGATAATTTTTAAAAATGCAATTGATAGGAGTATTCATTTACAGAGAATATACTAAAATTCCACTTACTGGATCTGGAAAATCTGTGGCCCACGAATTTTCATTAAAAATCGGTTCCATTCGATCAGAAAAAAGATGTATCAAACCTAAAAATCTTCATGTATATAAAAATTTTCATTTAGTTTATTGATATGAGTACTATTATTCTGTTGAAATACTTGACCTACCAATACTCAGTCTTTCCTTCCTTTGTTAATAACAATCTGCCTCTTATAATGCGAAAATGTAAATTAGCTTTATCTCTCTATATTCAACTTTGCTTCTAAAATACCCAGCTAAATTTTATATCCAAAAATATTAAAAATCCGGCCTACCCGTTTGATCACCAAAACAAATGCACTGCTTCGAAGTGGATGTATCAAGAGATGTTATGGCAAAACCATTTGTGTCCAACTGAATAGGCATCTGACTAGATTGCTCATTCAAATCCATTATGATCAATTCACCATTCTAAGAAAAAAAAAAAACGATATATCCTTTCCATTTTAATCTATGCAATAATTCTACAACTGCTATATGCGTTAGAACTGGAAAAAACTCGCTACAAAAAGTAGTGTTTAAATAACATTTACTACTACAAAAATTTTGAAATCAGAAAATGCACAAAACTATACCTGAGAGCAAACCATGATCCGACCATCAGAATAAGATGGCAGGAATCTGCAATATGATGGTGCCATTGGTAAAGGTATCGGGGGCAAACTGCGTAATGTTCTTAGATCATAAATCATTATAAATCGATCACCTGCCATTTTACCAAGTCTGCAATAGAAACTGCGTGCCAAAGTTTCATTATTTGTTGTATTTCATTATTTGCTCAATGATTAGCAACACCGCATTGGCCATTTCCGCATGATGATCCAAAAAAGGTAAAGAGATTAAAAATAGCAATAGGAATGTCACGCGGCTCATAGTTTTGTACCAATGATTAACTTTCACCTATTAGAAAGCACAGGACTGCAGACTGACAAAACTCACTAAAATTTGATTTATTTGAATCAATCACAAACCGTGGAGAATAACCGCACGTGATAAGTTTATTGCCGCAAACATCAAAATCAGCTACTGATCCTTGATGAGCTTGCAAGGCATGGATTGCATCCACTGTTGTAAGGTGTCGGAGTGTTACCTAAGGATTGAAGGAAAATACTTTACAAGCACCTTCTTTATTAAAAAAACAAAAGGGGAATTTCAAAAAAAAAACGAACTATCAACTGGGACTTACGTTTCCCTCCGAATCAGAACTAAATAAAAATTTTTGATTTGACCGTAGAGCCAAGCAATTTTTCTGTTTAACAGAAACCTGAAAATAAATTCCTGTCAAAAAAAATTTTTTTTTCAACTGAGAAAAATTTTCAATATCAGGGAAAAACTTCATCTATACCTTTTTGACTAGACTTCTAACAGCCAAACAGATTACTTAGCAAGATTTATATTTCATAATAAAATTTAATATTGAAAAATTTCAAGAAAATCAGACAATTCGTATTTCTTTTTGTGTTTCCACATCAAACTGTATGATTTGCTGCTGATTTCCACCTAGCAATAATTTATGCGGTACGTCCGGAAGTCGATGCATACAGGTAAGATCAGTCATATGATCGGATCTAGAAACAATGTCGTGTTTAATTCGTGTTTAATCCCTAAATGTCATATTTAATTTGCATTTCTTTCCCTTTTTCAATTTACATTTCTATTTATTTCTGTTAATGCAAAACTACTACAAACTAACTTCACCTAACATGATATTAATTAACTGCACATACGAATATCATTAATGAATTTTTCTGACTAAAAAATTTTAAATGAGCAGTCTGAATATCAACAAGCTTACGTATGTGTAAATAACGGAATGCCTTGTCGGCGATTAGCCCTTAAGCGCTTTGATGTTAGTGAGAAAATAACAGTTTCTGAAGCAAGCAAAGCTCGAATATTTGAATTAGTTGCTGATAAAAATGCAGTATACTTATCAAGCTGTGCACCATAAAAGGAAACCACACGTCCCTGAAAATTATGAAGCTGCATAAAGTCCTAGAAACTGTATACATTCATCTACCACAAATTTTTTTTGGGTTATGTAAAGAAGTAAATATGGTTAGGTTGACTACATTTTAATCACCTTACATTTATTAATTTAGGATTCAGTGTTTCACTATCCTCTTCTGAAGATCAAACTAGATAGACCTTGGGTGTAAATGAAAAATCTAATAGTTATTCATGATTCTAATGGAACAGTTGTTGTAAAAATAATACGACGACAATCATTTTGAAAATACTTAAGAATGGTAATAGTATGAATCTAAATTAAAATCTGAAAACTCCCATAACCATTCTGTGAATTTCTGCACTTGCCCTTTTCCGCAAGAAATTATATAAGCTTTTATTCCATGAATAAATTTCAATATCTAAAGCAAATCACCGTATTATTTCCGGTCCAAAGAAGTTCCTGATACGGATCGAATGAAAGTGTTGTAACGAAATGTGCAAGTGCATTCTGTGGTGTTGTTGATAGCAATGCAAATCCTCCTTCTGGCATACGAGCTTCGTTATTCTGGAAAAGCGATGATAAATGAATTTATTGACTTTTCTTTTTAATATATTCTGAATGATACATTCTCAAAAAAACGATAAAATTTCGAGGTAAAAACTCCTAATCTAAACTTTATGATTAGTAAATTTAAAATATTTATTGTTAGATTTTCGTGAATTTTTAAATTTCCTGGACTCTAAGAAATGTAACAATGAAGTTTTAAATGTATATAAAATTTAAACCATTTGAGTAAAACCGTTTGCAGACATTAAGATATCATCGCTATGTCCTGGCGATGAACCGTACATAAGAATCTGATTCCTGCTTCCAAAATTGCTCCAATGGATCTATAAAGAGCATTATCCCAGTTTCAACATTACCTTGGTGTACATTCCTTAATGCTTACTTGACAGCTAAATTCAGTGTGAAATCTCTTAATGAACTCTCGGATGGCAATTCCTCTTGTTCCGATCTTTTCTGGTAAGTAAGAAAAATCTTATTACTCTATCACTCCTTAATTCTTTTACTCACTAACAAAACTCTATCGTTTCTTTTATTACAACACACACAAAAATCTTAGCAATCACTACCCTCTCCTTATTTTAAATATTATATCTTGATGCTTTTTTTGCAAAACTTTTTTAATTTTTTTTACTTCTCTTTATTCTCCATACTGTTAAAACTATGTTCCAATCTCAACCATTCCACCAATAATCCACTAACTCCAAATTTCCCAATACCGATTATCTCAAAACATCTCGGGATATGACATATGGGTTGAGTAACAAATAGCCAGAATAATTCCGCGATTTTTATGAATTAACAGCTGATAGCAGCAAGTTGCACCAAAGATGATGTTATATGAGCTACCGTATTTCCCGAGAGTTCCGAGAAAAGTTAATCACAACGGTGCGAATAATTCCAGAAGAATTGATGTATGGCCTAATTTTATCTTCATTCCCAATTTTTTTTTTTGCTTTTCACTGTATCAAATTTAGTTAATGCTGCAGCTTTTTCTGCCAAAAATTCCAGATTCCCGATCCAAAAGTTATATTTTATGCATTGATTTATTTCTTCATATTTATTTTAATTTGAGCTTTATTCTGATTTGAATTATTTAAATTTGCTTGGTGTAATTTGTTCATTAAATAGTTTAAAGGAGTTCAATGCTTTGACAGCTGCATTCTTTTCGTTTAATATTGATGGAAATACTTTTCCTCTGAGAATTTCTTACTTCGTTTATTATTGTTATTACTAGTTTTTAGTTTTAATTTCTTATTCATTTTTAAATATTGGTTTTTTTTTTTTTTTTTTTCATTCTGTTTTGCTTATTAAAGTGCAGCGATAGAATTATTATTTCATGGCTGATGAATCGCCGATCAATCATTTGTTTAATATCTAAATAGTGCGATACAGAGATCGTCGATTGGCTCTTAAAAACAAAGTCCATTCCATTTTAGTCTATCTTTCTTTCTAGAGTTCCCAATTTCAAATCTAACCAGAAATGTATATCTTTTTGAATAAAACTATTTTAGACTAAACGATCTGGAATAGGTAACACTGTAAGTCCTATCAAGATCATGTTCAGTCATTTATTCCATCGTGTAATAGTGATATGTCACAGTGAGAATTTTAAAATCATGCAGCTGTGTCAACTTGTCTTATGTACAAATTTCAATTTTAAATTTCTTTTTTTTTTTTAAATTTTACGCAACAAAACATGCCAGTTGGCCCGTTTTTGTATTTCCTTTTTTAAAAACACTGTTAAGAAATAATAGGACAAACGTATTCCTTTTAATCTATCCTGTGAATAAAGTTGAATCATTGTCAGTGCGACATATACAGTTCATGAATATACCTTAGATAATGTCATAATTATAGGATGATATTTTGTAGTAGTAAATTATCTGTTGAATTTTGATGAGTTTAAAATCAAAAAGTTTTGTTCCATTCAATTGACTTTCTTAAAAAAGTAAAAAAAAAAGATTCGATAAAGAATACGATATTAGCAAATTGCAGATGTAATTAATTGAAGTTCATTTTTTCTTTCAATTTAACAATTCACGCAGTGCTAAACAGTGTTCGAATTGAACATGGGTACATTGTTTCAGAGAATATCATTTTCATTAAAATTTTGAATAGTGAAGAAGAATATATGGAATAACTGGATATAAAAAGGTTGGATATACTTTATTTATTTATCATAATTCTTGGAAGAATGTGAATTATTACATAGTGAGAAGTAGAAAAGTACCATTTAATAAGTTTGTTGTAAATGTTTAAAAGAATATTTGAGAAAAGAAGAAAATTTCAGCTTTAAAATAAAATGAAAATGATAAAATAGTCGAAGAACTGATCTGTGGCTATTACATTACAATTTTTTCTTTTTTTTTTACAATTCATAGTGACAGAAAGTGTGACAATTCTTAAAATAATGTAAATGATTGCGGTATATGCATTAATGTTGTTGGTTCATGGAAGATGATGAACCTGTAAGGTCAAATTGGGGTCAGGGTTATGCTGCTATTAAATGAATTCATCTTTGGTTGTCCTCAAGAATTGTACATTTAAAAACTTTGCAGAAAATATTATGTATCTTAATGATTGATACAAATTACTGGACGTTGGGCTGATTCTCTTTCAATTGTTCATCTTTTTCTGTTTCTCTCTGTCTTCCGCTCTCTTCCTGCATTAGTTTCAGAGCTTATGTTTGTATGTATATATGTTAAAGTATATACATATATATTTGAGTAGTAAATGAAATTTCAGGTTGAAAGTTGAAATGTAGTAAAGAGAAAAGAGAGAGAGAGAGAGAGAGAGAAAGAAGTTTTTACAACATTAGAGCGTAGGCGATCATATGGATTCTTTCGTTTCGATACATTTATTATTATTGAACCCTTATTGCTGCTCATTGAGTGCTACCGAAACAGGCGGAACAATTTTGCCCTTTCGTTCTTCTACACAATTTATATCTAACATCAACAACAACAACATTATCAATAGCATAGGCCAATTGATGTAGGCAGAAGAAAGAATATGATTTGATGACGATGACGACAACGACAACGACGATTGTGGTGATGGCAATAGACATTATCATTCTTTACGATCAACAGCTGGCACTCTCGTCCATCTTATGAAAATCTTCTAAATTGCAAGAAGAAGCATCTGCAAAGGTATCTATCTATCCTACATACATACGTACAATTTTCATTTCAAGAAACTTTACAACATCTTGCAGTAATCGTTTCTCTTTCTCTCTCTCTCAATCTTCTTTCTTCTTGCAATACACAAAAAATCTCATTCACTTCACTCAAATAGTTTTGTTTTAAAAATATATTTTTTAGTTTTTTTTTTCCCATTCTCATATACACGATATTCTTGAATTTTACCCACTTTTTATTGCATCATTCAATTAGCAGCTTTTCCCTGTAGAAATCTCTTTTTTTTCAGTCTCTCTCTTCAGTTCCTCTATACTTCTCCAATTCTTTGTTAGGCTTAGCTTTTGATTATCACTACATGCCTCCTGCCTAAGATAACATTCTACTCGATTATCATTATAGACCTTCTATCTAAGATAACATCCTACTCAATTATCATTACAGGCTTCTTGCCCAAGGTAATATTCTGCTATTTCATTTTGTCCTAATAATGGGTCTTTTTTAAGGCAATTCTAGATTAGTATTCAGAATTTTTATTTTTTAGAAAATTTTTATATTTTCTTTTGCAATTCTATGATCATCTTGTTTATTTTACTTTTTTGATATTTGTATTGCATTTGTTTTGTTCTGTTTTCTTTTTCTAATTTTCTCATCTTTCTTTTGCTACATATTTACAATAATCTCAGTTCATCAATTTTGATTTATTTTCGCTATATCAACATTAAACTTCATTTTTAGATATTATTGTTTAACTCGGTTTCCGGGTCAATGTTGATTTATTTTATTTCTGGAACACTTACATCAAATTTTACATTTGTCTGAATATCTGAGTAGAAAAAGTATTTCAAACAATTATCATTTCTGATATCCAAGAAATCTAAACCGTAATTTTGTGGGACTTGAGAACTGGAAAAGCTGTTCGATTCGAACTGGAGTCATACATAATAATCAGAAGATCTGAGTTACAAAATTTTAAATATTTCAACAGTCTGGAATTTTCAGCATATTAGAAAAGATGGAGCCTACTACTTAGTCCATTGAATTTCATAGCTGATTTCTCAGTGTCTGTGAATGTAGTAAGCAACGTTATAATACTTATATTTTAATCACATGAAATATAAGTACTGAATGATTTACACTACAGATTTTAGGGAAATTTCCGATTAAGAAAATTTACCAATCCATTACTGGAAATTTTTCATTTCATTATTGGAGGATTCCATTTTTGTTATCAATAGCACTTTGAATTGATTTTGGAATAAGCGAAGCTTATTCCACTTGTTTCAAAATTTTCTCATGATTTCACGTAATTTTTTGATGACTTGCAGTTCTTCCTGGATCCAGTACCTCAAATTCTGTTTATATTTAAAGTTTTCTAACTTTGCAAAATATGTGATGTTTCTGGTTCAGTATTTTGGAAATGTTACTTAACTATTTCTATGCTGAATTTCTGAAGATTCATGCGATAATAAAAGATCCGAAAGGTTTATTAGGTTTAGGCCAGTTATTCCACAGTGTTATTTCATTAAGCGTTTAAAAAATTATAATGAGTGAATACGCTTTTTTTTTTTTTTTTTTTTAATTCTACAATGCAACTTTTGCGAGCTATTTTTGACTGTTGAGATCTTAAATTTGATTATTTTTCATCTCAAATTTTTAGGTTTTGATTGTATGAAAGAATTTGCCGTGCTCTCTGCACGGTTTTCCATGGTTCATGTCATATCCATCGTGTATGTTATGTGAATGAACATCTATCGTCACTAATTACGTACAAACTGCATTGGATTATCTGGAACTGAAGTAATCGCATAATCTGGTAAACATGTCTCTTGCAAGTAATTACCATTCCCATAAGCCAAATGTGCCCATTATAATGGAAGATGTGTTTGGTTGGGTACGTGAAGGTAATACGTTTCAAGTACGCGTTTGGCTTGATGATACCGAACACGATCTAAATGTTGGGTAAGATTTAAAAGTTTTATTGATAAATTAACATTAAATAAGAATGTCATGTTTTTTTGCCTAACTTTTCGGTTACTACATTCATAGAAAGTTAATTCTGTAAAAATAAAAATTAGATAATCGGACAAGTGTACTTAATAAAATTCCAAACTCGAGCAGTAATATTCCCAGCTTGAATTTTCAATTACTTAATATCATTTATGTAATTAATATGACTTATAACCATCCTATTATAACTCATATTAATCATGATATTCTGTATTCAATGTTAGGTGCGCTTTTTTTCACAGTTTTTCATTTTAAGCGACGATCATGCTTTTTCATTGCTTCATTGGGCATCGAAAGAAGGACATGTTGCAATTGCTGAATTGCTGCTTTCTCGAGGAGCACGTGTAAACGCGACAAATATGGGTGATGATACAAGCTTACACTTAGCTGCAGCCCATGGAAATCGTGAAATTGTTGTGGTACTTTCATATATTTTTAAATTATATTCTTAATCTCTATTGTTATTAACATAGTTCGAGAATTTAAACCGTCCATCTTGTTCGTTTTCTGAGATGCGTCTTGGATTTTTTCTGCTAGATCTCGTTTTGCTTTCTGTAAACTATATATTTGATTTTAATCTTCCTTTCTATTAATTATGGTAAAAATTCTACTTCTAGAAATTGCTTAATCGGAAAGCAAGTGTGAACGTAGCAAATGAACATGGCATGACACCTCTTCATTATGCATGCTTTTGGGGTTATGTGCAAATCTGTGAGGTAAGAACGTTAACTTTCCAAGGACTTGAAAATTTTTCTTTAGTTTCATCTAAGATCGTTCATAAAATTTATCAACTCAAATTTTCCATTTGCTTGGGTTTTCTTCACTCAAAGGTTTTTCTTCAACATATCTTTTATTAATCAGACATCTATGATTATAGTTTTGGTATTTAGTTTTGTTGCATTTTTCTAGGATCTTATTCGAAGTGGTGCTGTAATAGGAACTTGCAATAAGAAGGGACAGACGCCACTTGATGTCTGCCAACCACAGGCTCGTAATGCAGTTGCAGGTTCGTAATGCAGTTAATTGTATTGCTAATTTTTTCAGTGGTCATTTTTTTGGATTTCAACAATTCAATTTAATTCTTGAATTCTTAATAACTGTAACTGCAATATTTAGCAATCATGTTTAGAAATTGCACGAGAACATGGACAAAATATCAATGAAAGGATACCATTCAGAGATCAGAACTGGAAAGGTACAAAAACTCGCACTAGAGATGCAACACTTTCAAGGTTGGTCTCGCTTAAATTTCACTTTATATTCTCAGCCACTATTGCTAAAGGTGAAATCAGAATTTATAGACCCCTTATGAATTAATTTTAGAATCCAATAGGTTTGATGAATTTCAGTTTGTCTTGCTAATGCATACTGAAATGTTTACAGGTACACAGGTGTCGATATGTCGTCTTTAAGTTTATCAATGAAAATAGCCGAATCTCATAGTGGTGAAGTATGGCGTGGTAAGTGGCAAGGGAATGATATCGCGGCTCGAATTTTAGCAATACGTGAAGTAACTCCACGGATCAGTCGTGACTTCCAAGTCGAATTTCCTGCTTTAAGGTATTTTCTTCACGATGTTTTAATTTCCTATTTAGTCCCTTTGATTTGTACATTTTCCATCTTTTCCATTTTATTAATTCTTTTTTCTTGTTTGGTGCTATATTTACCGACTTGAGTATAAATTATTTAGATGACCATTCATAGTCTGCTGAAATCTGAGCGAGTCAGTATTTCAGGTCACAGCTTTTCATCATATTGTCGCTTTACTATATCTGTATTTTTTGAATCTTTTTTCAGAATTTTCGCCCATTCGAATGTATGCCCTGTGCTGGCCTGCTGTAATCAACCACCGAATCTTGTTGTTATCAGTCAACTGATGCCATTTGGTTCACTTTATAACGTATTGCACGAACAGACGGGTATAGTACAATATTTTTTTGTAGGCTGAAAAAAGTTCATTTATCAAATTTATCGGCACTCGTTACCTTCGTTTGTTGTTGAAATATTTCGGTTTACTGAGCTGATGAGTTGTGATCATAAATTTTTTTCAAATGCTTCATCTCTTTTCAATTTTTTGCCAGCTTACATAGTTTGGAATGCTAATTTTCCAACTTGACATGTTTTAGGTAAATTTCAAATTCCACAGTTCATTTTTTCCAATATTCAGCAGTTGTAATCGATCAAGCACAAGCGATAAAGTTTGCTTTGGATATCGCTCGTGGCATGTCATTTCTCCATTCGCTGGATTCACTAGTTTTGAGGTATTATCTCAGTTCGAAACATGTTGTGGTTGACGAAGATCTATCAGCAAAAATTTCAATGGCCGATACGAAATTCAGTTTTCAGGAAGTAGGCAGGTTATATTCTCCTGCATGGATGTCACCGGAAGGTAGAGATTTCATTCATAGTTATTATATGTGGTTACTGTTTGAATATCATTCAGTTTTTCGTTTTTTAGATGTGTTTTTCGACTGACAGTGATAACTAGGATTTCTTCATGGTCTACGAACATCAGATAATTTATAATTATTAAAGATCTGTCTAATTCAAGCTGATTAGTTTTGAAAGTTAGTGCGGTATTGTTTCAAACATTGGAGTTAATCGATAGTTTGTTCTTTTTTTGCAGCTCTGAAATATTCACCAACGGATTTAAATATTAGAGCAGCTGGCATGTGGAGCTTTGGTATTTTATTATGGGAATTGAATACTCGAGAAGTGCCATTCTCAGACCTTTCTCCTATGGAAATTGGAATAAAGGTTGGTTATCGGTCTGATTAAATGGATATTGAATAAAATCCTTGGGGAAAAAGACAATGAGAAAGCGAAAAAGAGATTTACTGGTCTAGTTCTTCATGTGTTTAATTTAATTGTGATTTTATAGAAACAAATCAAATTTGGAATCCAATTTTAAATTTGAAATTTGGCATTATGATGAATTAGTTTGTTAAAGCATAATTTATTGATTTTCGGTCGCGTTCGCGATAAATTCAAAAATTGGTTTGACGCATTTATTTTTTGAGAAAGTGCATTTCAACCAATTTTTTGAAAAAAATAATTGCCAGAACAAATGAGAGTGTAAAAGAAGTCCTAACCTAATCACATTTATCCTAACCATTTTAATCTCTATTCCATTTTTATGAATTTGTTTTGTTGCCTAACAAATAACGAACTATATTTAAGGCACTTCTTTTTCGATTTTCTTCTTTTTTTGAAAAAAGCTGAGCTTAGGGGAGAATTGAACTCTATAAATTTTAGATCCTTTGAATTGAAGTTTTCTTTCCAGGTTGCACTGGAAGGTCTACGTGTTCCATTTCCACCCGGAATATCACGAAATATGGGACGTTTGATGAACATTTGTTTGAATGAAGATCCTGGTCGGCGACCGAATTTCGACCAAATAATACCAATATTAGAAAAAATGGCTCAATCATAATTCAAATTTTTACATAATTCTAGTCAAAATTGATTTTTGAAGAAATTTATACTCTTCGTAATATACAGAATGATGCTGCTCTGGAAAAAGGATCAACGCTCAACGTTATTCTTGTTGCAATTTAGCAAGCTGTTATTAATAATGTGTAGACATTTAAATAACCAAATACTTGGCATAGATGTCAGGAAATTACGTAATTACGTCAATTTAGTTTCCCTTTCTTTACATTCATAACTTTTCTGCAATCGGTATATTCCATTATTAAAGTTGCATTTGATTCTTCTTTATCCGCTTTGAAAATAAAATATTTTACTTATAAGCTTCGTTTAGAAATTTGCATGTTTCCTTCATTTTGTATCATTTATCTTTGTCTGCTACTATTTCTGAGCGTTAGTGTACGTCATGTAGGATGTATTCGAAGTTTTTTCAAATATTATCATCCATCTTCTATCCGGTATTACTGATGTCTTTTTTTCTTTTTTCCCAATTCTTTTTATGTAGTATGAAAAACAAAGAAATCTCCGGTTAATTTTCTTAGAAACGATGAGCTACCTGTGTTGCACAAAAGATGCTAGATCAAAAAGCCGTTAAGCCAGTGAAATTTCAAGAATTTGATGATATTGTTAAATATTCGCATTTTCGTTTTATTGAGCAATGCGTTTATATCATATGTTTTATGCTTGTTGTAAATTATATGGTGCTTCAGTTTTTCTTCCATTTTTATAATTTGTAAATTTTGAATGAATTTTTTATAAAATCACTAGTCAACGTTATTTCAGTATTTCTTTGACATATGCAAGAATTTAGGAAAAGAAAGTTGTGAGGGAAGCAAGAAAACGAATGTTATTTTAAAAAGCTACAATTGAGTTTCTTACTAAAAGTTGATTTTAAAATATTCCATGCTGTTTTTCATTTTTCCTCTTTTCCTCACTTTCTTAATTGTGCCGTGCATGTGAATTTTTCCTTGTTTTTCTACTGGAAAAATGTGCTTTATAATTTATCTATTTATTTTATTATTTTCGGAAAAGTTATTCAATAAATTTTAATATGCTAAGAGAAATTTTATACAGCGCAAAAACATTAATACAGGATAGAAATGATTAAAATGGATAAAATGAGCTTAAATTAAAATTCCAGTTGGAAATCCAAAATAGAAATACAGTATATGGAAACTATTTAGTAGTTCTGAAAAGTGCTGATAGGATAATCCATATTAGTATGTGTTGCATGTCAAGTTTTTTATCTTTTATTGAATTGAAATATTACCTGTGTAAATTCTCTCAATAGAAATTTAGAAACTAGGGATGACTTCCTTAAAACTACTGTCCAGCACATCCCCTCAGTTAAAATGAATTGAAATTTCAAAGAATTCGTTCATGCGTACCACTAAAGAGCTGTAGTAGGCCTAAGCCTAGCGCAATATATAAGAGTTGAAAAATGGGTGTTATTAAAGTGTATACGGAAAGTTTGTCAGAAAGATGGACGACAATTGGCTGAACTGATATGTTGTTTGAAATTTTTCTCATTTCAAAGCTTCTTTTCTTTACTTCTTCTCCTTAATTCCTCCATAAAAATTCATATTTGTCAGAAGTTATTCTGAAAATTCAACCTTCAAGTGAGTGGTATCAATACTTCCTTTTCGTGTCTTTTGTTATGGAAAAATTATTTAACCGGGAGAGGATCTCAAAAATTGTTATTTAACCGGAAGACGGACCTCATCGTTTTTTGTCGGACTTAACAAAACAAAACAATGCGTCTTTCTGTTGTCTTTCTTGAAATATTCCAGTTATTTTTTTTCCTATGGATAATTCTCGAAATGTATGAATTTTTCGCGAACTGTAAAAATTATTAAAATTACCTTTATAACAACTGTTATTGATTGTTGTTACTTCTCAAATTGTTTTTAAGAAGTTTTGAAAAATGCTACACTGAAGTTTGAAATTTAACGTTTGATTTAAAGTTTGATGAAAAAATTCGAAAACTGCTTAAATTAATTTTTTTTCAATGTATAATATCATGTTGGAAGAAATGAGTCAAATATTAATGACGTGAATTGTTAAATTCTTGGATGTGTATTTTGAGCAAATGAGATGCCACTGTTGCAAATTAATTTCTCGACGGATGATTCGACTAGTTATATTCAAAAACATTTACGTGCCCAGGTATATCTTTAAGCCTGAATAATTTCTAGCATTTTAAAGAAAAGGGAAACTTAACGACCGTATGAAATGAATTGGGTGGAAAATATCGTTTTAGTAGAAAAATAAAGGAAATTTGATTCATTACTTTTACCTTGTGCAGTATGTAAATTATAAATCGAACTAAATTATAATTTAATTTTAAGTTCGTGCGTTATTTTTGGCCAGTACAATTAGTGCTTGCTTTACTTTGTTGTCGGATTACTTGCCTCAGGCAAAAAAATAGACGATATGATTGGATAACTGAATGTCATGCGATTTTCATCAGTTTATTCTTGATTATCATATTACTGATTACAATCGTACAATTTTGGTATAGCATACGAACAATATCTGCGTAAGTTTTTTCTTCTATGTGCTGATACTATCATTCATCATTTTATTGATCTACTATAGTTATAATTTATTAATAGTATAGAAATCCACTGGAAATAGCCGTATCAATCTTGCAACTGCAAGGGATCTTAAATTTATGCTTTTTGGTATATTGGGATCGACAATCAGTTTGTGACAAAATGCGGCAACATCTTCAAGCAACATCAAATGGTATTGGTGTCCTAAGACGGAAATCATTGCTCAACAATATTCATGTAATTATTTATTTATTATTTGACAGAAAAGCGGAATACATGCAAATTGCAACGGTGATTATTAAAATAAGCATCATTTTCTCCAGTGTACTGTCATATAATATCCGATATCAGATTCGAAAATTATCGATTGATGAGATTTGAATTGATAAGATTTAAAAATTACCGGCTTCCGGAATTTAATACAATGTATAATATACAGTTCAGAAATTCAGTAAAACTGATACACAAATATATTTTGCTTATGTGAATAGCAAAAAGCATAAACAAATGAGTGAAAAAAAGGAAAGAAAAGAAACACAAATGAACAAAAGTAAACAAAAGAAAAAAGAAATTACAGTAAACAAAAAGAAAGAAGAAAAAATAAGTTACAGTAAACAAAACACGAATGTTTCACATTGTAAACAACGAATGATGTAATAAAATTTTTTTTTCTTCAGCTTGGTGCAATCATATCTGGGACTATTATTAGCATATTTATGATAATTTATAAGATTTTACGAATTATTACAAATAATTATTCACCTGTTGTAAAACTTCCATTAAATTTTAATCTACCGTATTATTTTCATTGGTTTCTTGTTGGTATTTTCATTTATGTTGCATTCTCTTATCCTGCTATTTATACTGAAGTGTGTAGTCTAATTAGTATTGCCTGTGCTGAATATCGAGCACTGAATGATGATTTTGCAAGTGATCGTAACACTTATCAATTACCTGTAATTAGACATTACGTTACCGCTCATTGGGCACTGTTACAATTACAAGGTCTGTTCGGTCAATCACTCAGGTATGAGTCAAATATTTCAAATTTTACCAAGCAAACAGAATTTTTGAAGCAAATAATAAAACGTCTCATTATAGCCATATATATAACTTCATTAAATTTAATTAAAATATAAATATTACTTAATTCAATAAGAATCACTAGTGAAGTGTTTGATTGTTGACTTTAATTTATCAGCAATATGAATGATATATGTTTCAGTATTTTAGTACTTCTGCTCATAAAAAGTTGCTGCATTATTTAGAAATTATCATATTTTTTTGCAAACTTTTAAGGATAAATTAGATATTCGAAAAATTCTGTTATGTATAAGATTACTCATGATAAGCTTATTTTCTAGCTTATGGATGAGCTTCCACCTGTCAACCACAACACTCTCTTGCATATTTCTTCTACGATCTGTACCCAACTTTATCGGTCAACTGTTAACATTGGAACCGATTACTATTGCAACAATAGTTAATACCGTATTGCTTATTGTAATTGTTATCTCACAGATTATCTTTTCCATAGTATCATGCTTACTGTTATGCCATGATATGACGCATTTTCGTTATCTGATGATCGTTCTTATTGCTGGTACTAGTGCTATTCAGGAACAGGTAATTAGAATTGTCGAATTTTCTTTTCTTGGAATCAAAACCTTCAAATTTTCTTTTCTTGGAATAGATGTTTATTTTCATTTCACAGCTACTTGCAATACACCTCATTCCTTAAATTATCAATTAAGTTTGTGTTTCCAAAATAAAAAATCTTCTCAAAAGAGTATGCGTTAATACGATATCAAAGAACTTTCATTATATTTTCTTTCAGACATATTCCGTAGCAATAGCATATATTAATCACTTGTATCGAAGTCGTGCAGGCATATCGTTCTTTGAGATTATTATTGTTGACAGGAGATTTATCGAGAAGGTTTGCATTAAATTTCAATTTGAATCTTTGTGTTGCGAAAAGATAAAGAGATTTTTTCGGTAATAAGTATGGTGAAAGGATTTTTAGCGAATTTGGTTTTTACTATTCACTGAATCCAATAAACTTTTGATACCATGATTACCATGATTGTTATTAAATAACATGAATTTATTGTTTCAGGCTGCGATTGTTGTGCTTCTCCTTTCTGCCATGTATTATTTCAATGATCATGATAAATACCCAATTCACGGTTGTAGTAAGACAACCTCCGTGGTGCAAGATGCAACTTGAATTGTAAACTTGATGAAGCCGAGCTTGGGAGAAAAAGAGAGGCATCAAAAATTTGCAAAAATCTATTTAATCTTATACTTCCATTTTGCTATGAAAACTTTGGTGTTGAATGATATCAATGGTTATTTGATAGTGAACAATAAAAATTTGCTGCGTAAATAAGAAAACAGAAAATAAGTAAAAATTACTGATCAAATTGTACATGGATTGATATGCAAATGTAAATTTTAAATAATTAAGGAATATTTATTTTGATTCCAATGGATTCATTGATTATTTCTTCACCTAATTAAACTAGAAAAACAACTGAAGTAAAAGGACACTTCGTAGTAAACTCTCAATACATTTCCTTTAATAAATCTAACACTAGTTAACCGATTCATAGATGACCATCTCCCTCGAACAACTATCATTCTTGATTCCTCTGAATGACAAATTAGTTTAATTACTTACTTTATTCTGAATAGTCAATTATTCGCCAATGCATAGGAAGTTTTTTTCACTTTGTCTTGTATTGGTGTTGTTACCTTGCCGAATTCTTTCTCGAGTTGCTCTATCAATTGTACTTATTGTCATCAAGTTGAAATTTAATTTAATTTGCTCCGTTTTTTTGTCTTTTAGGCTTTAAAACTCCAAATCATAAGGAGGTTATAGCTATTCTTATGGAAACCTTACAAATTTCTTCATGTAAACCCAGGAACAAGAAATTTCAAAGAAATAAATTCTTTTCTGTGTTGATTGAGTTCGTTCCCGAGAGTTCCAATTGTTGATTCTGAGCCAATATTTCCAGTGTTGAATTGATTCTTTCGATTCCAAATTTATTTATTAATCCTCCCTTGAATTCGATATTCGTTCCCATCATTTGTCAGGATGTCAAACTTGTATACTTTTGGCTTCCAGATTTAGTGGGCTTTATTTCCATATCAATGATAATGTTACCACTCATCAGGTGGGGATCCGTAAAATTACAATTTTTCTTCATAAATGTTTTGTTCTCTTTACTGAAAACGAATGATGTTTGCAGTTCGTCCATAATGCCGTGACTTTCATATTTTCGGCCGTCAAAGATTCTCTTACAAACAATTCGTTGTCGTTTCTTTAGTAAGATGATACGGTGACACTAATGTCGCACTTTTTGCTTTGTGTAGCGCAGTACTCGGGAGTTTCAAGATTCGATACAAATCTCCTTCCATCGTAGAAAAATATTTCTCTTTCCGTTAATACAGAATTTGTTGCTGATTGACATCTGATGCCAGCCATCCATGGAAGTATTGTATTCCATTGTTCGTTTTTAATTTATTATGAAAAATTTGGTAAAATTTAATTCCATCCATCTGTTTTCGATTATGTGAAGTATTGCTGGTTTCTGATGATGTCGCTGAGGAGTTGTTTAGTCCAAAATCACTGATAATGACAATCTTAAAAATGCTTTAGTGCATACTGTTCGGGTAATATTGCAAGGATTCCAAGATGAGTTCGTGCATAGATATTAATTTGAATTGACACAGGGTTTTATATCGTAATTTCTTCACAGTTCTACCTCTTCGAAATATTGAATGGTATTCCTGTCTTCTACCGTCAATTTCCTTGTGCTCTAGCTTGTGTCGATGAACATGTAACCCATAGATACCATTAAAAGTGAATTGATGAAGTTATGTTTGCTTATCTTTTTTGATTGAGATTGTCGTTTTGTAACGTTTCTAATTCGCAGCGCTATAGGTGGATTTCCTGAACTTCTATTTCTCTTGTCATTAAAGTCGAAATTTTCTTTATCGTCAACTTCAAGGGAATACAATATATTTATTCGCTGTCTTTAATTTGATTCTGTGAACTGTTCTTCTTCCACAAGGTTTCCCAAAAATACTTTGAATCTTATCATCACTAGGACTAGGAATCCCAATGGATCATATTGGGACGCGACGAAATCTGTGGAATTGTTCTCTCAATTAATTCCACTCCAGTTTATAGGTTTCAAGATTTTTTAGATGACATTTTGGATTGGAATTCCATAGAATGACGAGAATTCTCTTGTGTTCTCTTGTTACTCCATCTTTTTGCGTAGAAATCTTCAACGTTGGTGTGGAATTCCCTCGTGATTGAAGCATCCTGAAAAATAGATTTCATTTCGTTGTATTTTCGTAAGATGTCCTGTATTCGTCGGATGGTATGATAGCTTGGTTCATAGAGATTTCTTCTTATTTCTAAAGCTGTTATTGCTGGGATTTTCCAAATGATGATTAAGGGCAATAGATAGTAGAAAGGGAAACGATATCATTCGTTTTTGAAGCGAGAACATTTTATATGTTCGTCAGTTATTCTTTTTTCTACATCCTTTAACCAAAGAATCTCATGCAATTCCTATCTGAAGAATGCAATTCTATTTGTAAAAATGCCTTTTCAATATCAGCTATTATTACTCTCTTCATCATTCGGAAACAGCAGTAGTACATCCACAAGATCCGCAAGTGCCCACGATATAATACTTCATTCAAGCTTGACATCCTCTTAAGTGTACTGAAGCACCTGAACAAAGTTTAGTTGTGGCCTTACCTGATTAAAGACATCGTGATGAAGCAGGTAATGAATAACTCCCTGAATCATCCGTGGCTCAACCTCTTCAATCATGCCAGAATGCAGTTGACCATGTATTGTTTCACTATATTCTTGTATTTTCCCTTCGTAGGATTCAATTGGTCCAATCAGAATTCGTAGACGGATAACACGCAATCCATAATTATTTCTCAATTTGTCTTTGCATCCCCTTTCCATGGCTAACGTATTTTATATCTTCCATTTTGTTTAGTAATACCTTTCTTTTAGTAATATCTTAAATTGCTACAATGCTTGCCATCGTCCTGCCCACTAGGCTGTTTTTCAATGCCAATACATTCCAATTTTCAACACTGATCTATATTTGACACAATACATCTGGCGGACCATTACATTGAAAGTATTTATAGCCACATAATTCATTAGTATAACTGTTTCTGCTACGATGGGACCAATCTTGATGCTCAGTGAGGTGAATCTTGACTTCAACTCCCGATTATTTTCCGGATAGATGAATCAGAAAAAGTAGTCAGCTCCTATGACTATATAAGATTGCTTTCTGCAGTTTCTAACATTGCAAAATTTATTTTTGTTTGTCGTAGATGGTGGTACTTCGACCACTTGAAGTTCACTTGTCAGGTAATTCATTATATTGTCTCGGATGGTCACTTAGTCCCAGTTTTCGATTTTACTCTTACGATGTCCATCTTAGTTATGAGGCGTTTTCTATGACCAGACGAAGAGATGCTGTGTTCTTCGTCGGTTTCTAGGCGAATTGATCGATTATGCCAGTTCTTGTAATATAGAGATCGAATCGGCAAAGAATGCTAAGGCTTTTATCTATCTGTTCAGGTCTGGACTGAAGACATTGATTTCCTTATTCAAAAGTAGTACTTTTTCACTTTTAGCTTGCATAGTCAAGCTAATAGCAATATTTGCGTTGCTAGCTGCAAACTTCTTTTCATTTTTGAAATCTTCGTGCTAATTAAATTCGCAGTCCTTAGTGATGGCGCATAGGCGTCTGTTATGATTTCTTATAATTAAAACAACTTATCCTTTTTTTTTTTGCAGTCGGCTTTGTTGTGTCCAGCGTTGAAACAATTTAAGCAGACATTAATTTCCTTCAATTGATCTGTTCGTTGCTTGATCGTAAGATAAATATGGCATTCGTTTTCCCAATGATTCTATTATCGTAGAAAATATAAGATCTTTTCTTATTTATTGAGTCTTTTTTCGACGACTTTCACTTCTCTTAATTTGGCTGGTTCTTTATAGCTATAGCCATATTGTTGAATAATTTTTGCTTCGACTGTTTGATTGTGGCCAGTGCGGAAGTATCTCTCTGAATAATTGAGTTGAGACAGTATTTGATTGGATTTCTTCGATTTATAATGTCCGAGGATTGATTTTCCATTGTCTAGTCGTTTCAGTGTTAACTGTTTTTTCTCTTAGAAATTGTCGAAGTTTTATTACAAATCGGTCATCTTCTTCCTTTTGTTGATAACCTTGTCCAGTGTCCAGTTCGGTATTTTAGATTCTGTCACGGTCTCAGTGCTAGGATGCTATAGGTTTTCTATTAACTTTTAGCTTCTGACTATCTGAACATTCTTTTAATTTTTTCGGTTGTTGATTATTGATCAATTTCGGTCACTTCGTTTTATAGAAATAGGCTCATTATAGAGCGACTTTCTTATGAAGGTTGTGGACCAAATTTCTCCATTAGTATTTCTTTATAATTTTGTAATTTCAGGAGTTCTATCATATCCTTTCACGATTTGTAGTGCGCTTCCCTTTAGTTCAAAAGATTAAATAGTTCAGTTTTTGTATATCCAGTATTCGTTGACAGTGTGCCGAAGCATCAAAACTACTCCAGAACTGTCTCCATACTTTGGAATCATCACTAAATGTTGATATAGTAACAACTATGATAGATTTATTACTGGACGACAATTTGATCAGATTCCTTTTGCTGGGTAATTTCCTTATTCTTATCAATGCGCTACACGTTCAAGATCTAACTCAGTGTCGTACTTACATATGGTTAAAGCTGCGATGTTCACATTACCAATAATAATTAATTTTAAAATATCCTTGCCATCTTTGACCTTATATATATATTGTCTTCTTGCTTCTGCAGTGTCGTGATTTGTTGTCTATATTCCAAGCATTTGTTGTTGGATGTTTCGAAAAGATCAACATAAATTTCGAAGCGCTTTTCTTTGATGTCTTCATATTTTCACATTCATCTTCATATTTCGTAGTGCTTCTTTTGTTAAATTCTCATCTAGCGGATCGAATCTGCTTGTCGTACTTCATCAAGGAGTGCCATCAAGTTTGCCTTTGCGAGCTACGCATTTGCAATTATGCTGGTGGACATCATCTCATCTCGAGCACCACAAAATTTATCGTGAAAAAATTTGATTTAATAAACGAATTAGGTTGATGAAGGATTGGAATGTAGGAAGAAAAGAGTTGCTTGTAGTAAAAGGCGATGATTTGTCGTAGCAACCTTAGCACAGGTGAAATAATTTTATTTGGGAAAATCAAAAAATGAATGAGATCCTCTTTTTATAATAAGTTTACAAGGAAATAAACTATCAAATCATAAAGAATGAATATTTAAAAAATATTTGATTTAAAGAATTAGCGTATTAACAAAGAATTTTATCATTTGTAACAGTACTCAAAATCCACAATATCAAACAATCTGATGGAAGTAATGAATTAAGATCATAGGATGAAACAGTCATAAAAGAGAGTACGGAAATTTTGATCTAAAGGAGATATTTCATTGTAAATTTTATTTCTTTCATCAAATATACCAAAATTTGAAATAAATAAAATCGACAATAAATTTTATTTGTGACAATTTAACTAAATAATATTATAGAAGAAAATTATTCCATTTTTTTCTGGTACGCTTTTCATAAATTGTTCATTTTGCAATTCAAATTCTTTTTACAATTTTTAATTTCAAATTTGAAGAATTGTGTGACATTCAGTACTGGCAAATAGCAGATAGTTTAGATCTGACTTACTTTAATCTTTATTTAATACACTTCAGAAGTTCTATTTAACGTAATTTGTTTACTACAGAGAAATCCGGAAAACCGGAATTCAAAATCTTGACAATTCTGCGTATCTTGATGTCATATCCAGAAACAATGATAAATCCTGGATAACACCATACCCTCTCAAGAAAACAGCCTATGGAATGAGGAGGCATTGAGGCAAGTTATGCATTTTGATCATATTATCTCTTACATTCCTCTCGCTACATCGCATAAAATATTTCATCGTTCTCTCTTTCTCTGTTGTCACCATTTTGCACATTGTTTCACCGTTTCTTCATTTCCTGTTCTCATCTAAACCCCAGATTTATCAGGATTTTTGAGGCATCTCAGTTCACTTTAATTGCAGGGCATTAAGAATAGGTTATATTAAGCTAACTATATAATCTAGTCCTAGCTATTAGGTATGCTTGGCTTGCTTGAAAGCAGACGAACTTATTTCAGACAGAAAATTTCCGGTGCAGTAGGGAATAATTCAAATGTCGGGTCGAGGCAAAGGAGGTAAAGCTAAATCATCAGCCAAAGCCAAGACACGGTCCAGCAGAGCTGGCTTGCAATTTCCTGTTGGTCGAATACATCGACTTCTTCGCAAGGTTTATCATCTTTTTTATTAGTTTCAATTGAATTATTTCATGCAAAAGTGACAAATTTGGTAGTTGTAAATATTTTAAAGTTGAAACAATTATTTATTAAACAATTACTTCCAATTCTTTTTCTATCTTTAATTACTTCATCAACTCTAGAAAGCTTTATTTTGGAAAAAAGATCTCGAAATTGCAACTTTTCCATATTAGGCTTTAATAATCAAAGTGATTCATTTATTCAAATGGTAAGATTTATTTCAGGGGAATTATGCCGAACGTGTTGGCGCAGGTGCACCGGTATATTTAGCAGCAGTACTGGAGTACTTAGCCGCAGAAGTGCTTGAGTTAGCGGGTAATGCTGCACGTGATAATAAAAAGAGCCGCATTAATCCACGTCATTTACAATTAGCTGTGCGTAATGACGAAGAATTGAACAAACTTCTTTCTGGAGTTACCATTGCTCAAGGTAGGTTGCTACGTTTATCTGAATGAATAGAATTAGTGCACTGAATGATTGCGGTAGTATGCGTGAACGACGTAAATGATTTCTTGGTTACTTTTTGGTAGAAAAATTAGTTTTTTCTGCATCATCAAATGATACATAATTTTGTTAGTTTCATTTTATTTCAGGTGGTGTGCTGCCGAATATTCATGCTGTTCTATTGCCGAAAAAGATTGCGGGTGATAAAGAGTGAAAGTATGAAACCGGTGAAAAAAATGATTGATTTTCTTTTTTCCAACAATGTTTATTAAGAAGTCTTCTTGATTCTCCTGTGCGATCTGTTTTACACAACTTGCCCTATTCAGTATCCATTCTATGTAACATGTCGATTTCTTTCACGCAAGCCAACATTTAATTATCAAATTCCAGTTTCAGCATATTTGTGCATTAACTATTGATTATTCTAAATAAAATTTTTTGAATATGTGTTCTTGTTTAATAGTTGTTTTTTCGAAGGTATCAAAACCGGAAATCCCATTTAATTGTTTTTCTTCACTTTGAATGGGAAACAGCAACAGAAGAAGGCGCTGGTTTGGGAATGGGTTTGGAAACTTCTCGTTGTTTAACAAGGAATTCTTTAATTCTATACCTCCTGACTCTTTGTGTATTTCCAAACTTACTAAAAATTCTCAAGAAAATCCGCAGGTGTTTCTAGGGTTCTGTGTAAAGGTTGATGTTCGTCACAGTGTTCCAGCTATATGATACATGGCTCGCGTTGCAGCAATTCGAAATCAAATAGCGGAAATAAGTAATGATGAAGCGTTGCAAAATGATATGAAGATTGTAAGTTAACTCAAAGTTTTCTCTCAGAAATATACAACATTCTGAAAAACGTATGCTGTGATGCACTTTTTGTATTATTTAGCTGGTCTCTAATTGTTTTTTTTTCAAGTTGCCATCAAATTATAATTTCGAAATTCCCAAGACGATTTGGAAAATTCGAGTTACGGACAGCAAAAATGGTACTTTTTTCTATTTTTCAAATTTTTTTTTTATGATACTTGAAAAATGCAATCATTTGTATATTTGAAATAACTGGGTTTTGCTCTTGTTTTTGCTATTCAAATAAATTTTGAAAAAAAGCTGTGGTAGAAGCTTACTTCCTTAATGATTGGATTGTGAAACTGTTCATTTTTTGAACAGTTCTGTTGAGGTTAGGATGTAAGTAGAGTTAAGTAAAATTCATTATCTTTTGTAGAGATTACTGAACATTCTTGGTAACAGCTTAAAATTAGATTGATTTTTAGCACTTCCATGATTTTAATCTAGAATTTGATTTGTAGTCTGTTTGCAATTTCCTGAAGGATTACTTATGTATTCTTGCGTCATTGCGGACATTTTGCGGAAATATACAAAGTGTGAAATTGTAATTATGGGAGACGTTACATATGGAGCGTGCTGCGTTGGTGATCAAGCGGCGCGTGCATTCGGTAAATTTTACACTAACTGTATTCATTACTTAAATTTTTAAATTTTAATTTTTGTCGATAATTTTATTAGTATCAGATAGCAATTCAACGCAATGCAAAATGCCTTTGTATAATAACGCAACATCAATTTTATCTTGTTTCTGAAGAATTTAAAATTCCAGCAATTAAATACTTCAGTCGTTTATTGAAGTTAGCGTTGGTGTCGTGCTAGATATGTTTGTATTTCTTTTTTTCTTTTTGCGGAAGTATAATGTTTTGAAATTTAAATATTAAATATTTGCAGGATGTGATCTTATGGTGCACTTTGGACACAGTTGCTTAATACCCATTCAGGAAACGCAAGGAATTGAAATGCTCTATGTTTTTGTGAATATCGAGATGAATCTTGGTCATTTTATCGATGTATTAAAAGCCAACTTCGAAAAGCATAAAAAACTTGCATTAGTTAGCACTGTCCAATTCGTTCCAAGCTTGCAAGTTAGTATGATTTACCATATTGTTTTCTCTAGAATGATTTTATTAGTATCACGATCGTTGCAGAAATCAACATGAATGCCTAGTCAGCAGATATGTATCAAATGCAGCTGTGCATTAGTAAAAAAAATCATAAAATTAGTTCACACTGCTTTTCATCAAACATTTTCATCCAGTTACTGAATATAGCAGTAATAATTTTGCTAGTTTTGGAATTACTGAAATTGCAAAATACGACTGGCTTAAGCAAATTCCCAGTTAGTGAAATTTAAATAAGAGGAAAAGAATTCTACTGACCGATTGTTTCAGAGTGTTAAAAAGGAGTTAATTGGTGAAGGTTATAATATTTTGATACCGCAAGTGAAACCTCTCAGTCCTGGTGAAATCCTTGGTTGTACTTCTCCGAAATTAGAGGAAGATATCGATGCAGTCATGTTCGTTATTGATTGCTTCAAGGAAATATTGTATTAGTCTATCAAACATGAGTTAATTATAACGAAATTTTTAGAAATGCAATATTTTTCTGCACTTATCTCAAAACATGATAAATGCTGATAATATTGAAAAACCTCATGTTTGGATAGTAACCATCATGCTAATTTTAACAACTGATTTTCAGATACTTAGGTGATGGACGGTTCCATTTAGAATCAGTGATGATCCAAAATCCAGGCGTTGTTGCTTATCAGTATGATCCATATTCGAAGTAAGTCATAACTTCAGGGGCTTATTAACTGACTGCTATATATTATTTGTAGAATTTGTCCCAGTGTTCCATTTGCACAAAAGTTAAATAAATTTTTAGTCTTGTTTTTAGGTAAATTTGGTAGCAATTCTTTATTTTTATTTGTTTCATCTTATTTTAGTTTTTGATGCTATATTTCCTCCTTTTTTCGTAAATTGATAGCATTTCAGGAAGTTCACGCACGAAAAATACGATTTTGATTTGATGACTAGAAAGCGGAAGGAGGCTGTAGAAATAGCTGGAAAATGTCAAATGTTTGGTCTTATACAAGGTTCATTGGGTCGACAAGGAAATCCTAAAATTGTGGAGGTTAAATATATATGTATATATGTGTGGAAAGGCGAGAAGGAGAAATGAAAAAATTTATTTGACCTCCGAGCTTTTGTTTTTAGGATTTGGAAAAGAAACTACGATTAGCTGGCAGGAAGTTTGTGCGTGTCTTAATTTCGGAAATAACTCCACAAAAATTATCTTCTTTCACCGATATAGACTGGTAAATATTAACTGTTTTTTCAATCAAAATTATTTCAGTTTGAAAGAAAAAACGTTTTGTCACTATTGAAAGATATATGGTTGAAAAGTTTGTTAGTACTAGCAATTATTTATTATTTGTAGAAATGAAACCAGCAACTGATATTGGTTTTGTTACGAAGAATTTTCTGCTTAATTGTCCATGATGACATACTTACATTATGTCTGACTTTTAATCATTCGTTGAGCAGTAAACTGATTCGATTGTAGTAGATTGTCTCACTTTTGTCAAGTTTGCTGATGCTTAATAACTAGTAATGCACTAACTAAGGCTTCCAGTTAGATCTCATAACTTTGCTAAGATAAGGTGTAGAATTTGTCGAGATGCTGAGCGATGTGCATGGTTTTAGCTGAAATATAGGTATTTTTTTTATTAAGCCAGACAGTGTAGAGTTGCGGTTTAATTCATCCAGCGTGATGTTTGTGATATGTTCTCATATATCAGCCATAAAGAACTTCATTCTAGCTGGGTTCAGGTGGCTTGTCCTCGCTTGTCGATCGATTGGGGTGATAATTTCAAGAAACCACTTCTCACTCCTTATGAATTAGGAGCCATGCTGCAGTATGTTTCGTTTCGAACCGACTCATATCCGATGGATTATTATGCAAATGAGAGTCTTGGACCGTGGACAAATAATCACGAAACACACCGAGGATATCGTGCCAAACGAAATCATATTACAATCGTTGCATCGCAAACTTGAGAACATGCAATTTTTATTATACATGTTGATAGCATGCTAATAAATGACCATTTACCGGTGACACTTTCTGTTTGCATACAAGAGATGAACGATAAAGCTAGTTGATCTCTTCGATATTACTTTTCCGAATTAGAAGTATTTTAAATTAAATTAAGTTAGCTTTTTTAACAGTTAAATGAAAATGAGCAGCATAAAGTAAACAGAACAATAGTACAGTATGATAATAAAATGATCAAACGTAAAGATGTTTGTTCTTGAAATGCTTTTAATAATGTTTGGTTTTCGTATCTTTTTGAGAATTATAAAGGAAACATTCTGGATTTCAATGTTTCAACTCAATACTATGAAGTGGGATTTTCAGATCCTTTATAATTTTTTCGAATAAACCTTCGTGTAGATTCTTTCGCCCAACTGCTGTCTATATATTGATTCAAGTGGTCAGGTAATTGTCTGAAATAAGCATTTTGAGTACTTGGTAATTACTGGGCATACGTGGAAATTGTGTGTGCTGTCACCCAGCACTACCACCACAAAACTTGATGAAGCACCGAATATTTGGTAATTCAAACAATCTCTTAATAATTTCATTAAATTTTCCGTAGTATATCATAGTTAAAATTGTTTAAATTTTTATTCAAGGAGAAAAAAGTGTTAGATTTAGTCGCAGTAGTTTTAGATGGATTTCTTTCTTTATCAAGAGTCACTAGGATATTGTCATCTTCCTTTGCTGTTCACATGGTGTCACTGTTACCGTTGCTGTATTTAAACCGCTACGATAGATTACCGTCTTAGACTGAATAATATTTATTGGTGACTGACCAGTTTGATTGATCCTGAAAGCTGATATCGTATATTCACTGAAGTTCTTTTTATTGAATAATATTTGTGTAACATTTTGAGTTTGATGAATTTTGATTAGATTCATTTCTGAACATAAAGAGGTGAAATTCTTGCATTTATTATATTAAATATTTCAAAATTTGCATAGTAGCGGAAATGCAAAAGGTTACCTTGCTGTCGGGCGAGGAATGATTTCTAGGCTTGTTTCCTTAATTTGCATACTTGATTTCTTTTGTACCGATGTAGGCAAATAGACTGTCGAGAAGCGTCTTGAGGTCTTCCGCATACAGCCAAATGTAACCAAGAGCGCAGTGCGAAAGTTTTTATTCAAGAAACAGTAAGTAATTGGATTAGCACATGATGATATATAGCAGAGCACTGTTATTGCTGTGTTCACTTTTGGATTCCAAATATCGAAAGTCTGCAAATCTTTTATTCGTTCATTCAGCAAAATTACAGTTAAATTAAATTGAATGTGCAAGATACAGCAAAATGAGATAGTATGAAGTAAGACATAAATACTGTTAAACAAAATTGAAATATGCGTGATACAAACTGTAGGATGTAAAGAAAAAAAAGGAAAGCAATTGGGACTGAAAAAAACGATGGATTTAAAAGATGATTAAAATAATCGAAATTGAAATTGAAAAAACGATGAATTTAAAAGACGATTAGAATAATCGGAATTGAAACTGAAAAAAACGATGAATTTAAAAGACGATTAGAATAATCGGAATTGAAACTGAAGAAAACGGTGAATTTAAAAGATGACTAGAATAATCGAAATTGAAATTGAAAAGAATGATGAATTTAAAAGACGATTAGAATAATCGGAATTGAAATTGAAAAAAACGATGAATTTAAAAGATGACTAGAATTATTGAAATTGAAATTTAAAGAAATCATTTAATTGGATTTTAAAGTATTTGAAATAATTAAATGTTAATTTACAAATTATTTGGGAAGAAAAGAGAAAAAAAGCCTAACCTTAAATGAATCCTGGGCTGTTATCAGCAACCACCACATATAATTTGGTGTCCAACAGCAGAAAAATATGATAACAATAACGATTAGCATTCTGATAACCCGTTGCTTGGCCAAAACTGATCTTTCACTTAAAAGTAATAATTAGCAGAAACAATAATGATAATAGTGATATAAGAAGTTGTTATAAATTGAATAAGTCCTCTTCTAATTAGTTTTCTCCTCTTTTTTTTTTCTTCAAAATTTTGTGATAAATTGTCCTTGGAATTGTCATTATTTATTAATTGATGTACAGAAGGAAATATGTATTTTTCAGAAAAAGATTGTTGAACTTTCAAAGTTTAACCTAAAGTTCTTTTCGTTCACATTTATTCTTTGTTATTTTAAGGATTTATCATTTCCATTATGAAACAGAATTGAAAGCTATGATATCAAAGATATTGGAGTTTTACCGTGTCATTGCTTACATTTTCATCAATAAAATTTGAGAGTGATATGAAAAGATGGTAATTAGTTACCTGTGAGTAGATCGCAGGCTATTTCTGTTGATAAAATTAACTGATTTAGTTTTCCGTATAGGAGCTGATGATGTCACATCAAAATCGGCTTGAATTTGCTTCACAGAAGTATAAAGGCAACTGAAACAATTGTAATTCTTTGATACTGAACTGAAGTTTATTAATTATTATCGTATGATTTTAAATCTAAAAAGTATACTATTAGAACATTGCGAGAATTTATATCATAATTTTTCATTGAAGTAATGGAAACTTGAATTTGAAGACTGAAGTTAATATAATCTTATTAAACCGCTATCGAATCTTATTTTTATTTTTATAAGACAATTTTTGGAATTAATTGAAATGTTTAAATGTTTGCTAACTCCGTGTTTTTCCTATTCTTGCTTTTCAACATTTTAAAGCTACTTCGCATCGGGTTACTGCATGGTTGTTGTCCTTCGCCATATCTTTTCCCAACACTTCTGTCTGAAGAAATGAAGCTATTCAGAATTAGGCAATGAAATCAAATAAATTTGGTGGTACCAAACTTTAAAATGCTTTGCCATGTTTTTCAAAATTCAAAAGAGCTGGATTCTGAAGTAATTAGAATTTTAATTATTATGACTGCGAGAACTAACGGGAAGTGAGATCAAGAAAAGAAGATGAAATTTCAGCCATTTCAAATGATTGTTTTACCAGGAGAACTTTTGAATGAATGTTTGAAAAACACAATAATATAATGATGATATCCGAAGCATGATTATGGGAACTACGGAAAATTGAGAATTCAGATATGATTTCTCTCTCAGTCGTTTCTGTCTCTACAAATTTGGTGATTCATGCAGCAGACATTAATTTCTTAAATATTTTATAATCGCAGTGCAATCAATTACAGTAATTGAGATTTTCATTTTCTGTTCCATTTTAACTTTCCAAATTTCTGATGTTTTATGTCTGATATTAAGAATATGATCCAGTTCAGGTGGAAACCAAAGAATTATTTAAATTGAATTTTAATGTAATTGTGCGAATTGCTGGGAAATCAATCAACTGTTTCATTCAACCAAATGTATGATTTTACTAAACGAGCTGTTTTCTGGCTCTGCTAATATCCAGTGAAGCAATGGAATTCCTCCTATGCTAAATGAATTTCGACAAGCAATTAGCATAATTTAATTTGAGATATAGAAATATTTTGTGAGATGAAAAATTTAATTCAGAAAATAAGGAAACTATACCAGTTGCTATAGCTGAGATATGATTTAATTTCAGATCATTCCTAAGTGTATGTATCACTGATCCATATAAAACAATCATTACGCATAATGGAATAAGCAATAAAACAGAGGTCATGTAAATCTGCAACAATAAAACATTAAATGATTTTGTTTCATTTCAAATTAAATTGTTCCGATAGTTTTGGTGAATTTTTTATTCAATAAAAATTCAAGAAATCTAATTTTTAATCAGCTACTATTCAATAATTCAATAAAGAAAATAAAAATTTTAAACTGAAATAAATTAATGGCGAATTTTTTCAGCTTTTATAGGTTAATGTTGATATAAATATTGAGTACAGTAAATTAGTGGGACAGAATTAATTAATTACCTGATAACCGAAATGAAAAATGGGTTGATGCCTAGGTGCACATGTTAAGCCACTATTATTGTAGGTTTGTAATTCGAACATAAAGAGCATAAGTAAATTGGCAAGGATCGAAATAAGCCAAACTAAAGCAATCATTGTATAGGCATGTGATCGAGTGTGCCAAATTCTCGAATGTAATGGCTTACAAATGGCATCATATCGTTCAAGTGCTATCACAGCTAATGTATATGATGATGCTGTCACCACAACTGCTGAAAAATTCTTGAAAATTTCAATAAATGCAAATGAAGAGCAGAAGAATTCTTCTGCTTCTTTTGAGCTTTAATTACTTTTAAATTATTGCAAATTTCAAGAAATACATTACATTTTGTAAATAACATTAAGAATAAATTGCACTATATCTTAACTGAATTGAAATAATTGAAATGCGTTGATAAAAATTTTCATTTTCATACCAGTTTGTTTGCTAAGCTATTCGTTATGTTACTTACTTTCTTTCTCTCAACGATGTTTGAACAATTGAAATGAAATAAATAAATAAATTATACTCACTCAAACTGATAGCTAACAGGAAAGAAAGTAATTCATTAGATATTTGTTGACTATTCTGAGGAATTTATATCCACGTTGTAATACTTATGATAAAATTGTTATTATGCATGATCATATCGTTATTGTTATGATAAAATTGTTGTTATTCTTATGATAAAAATATTGTGCATGGTGTATTAATATTTGGATTTTTTTAAATAAAGATTTCAAATTAACTTATAAGAATTGGATGCATATGAATTTGAAAAAGCGAACATAACATTCAAATTCAGCTTGGTAAAGAACTTTTCTAATCTATGGCGAATAAGCAAACTTTCAGCCAGTTATTTATTCTTAGCACATTACTGACAGGTATTTGGGACCATTAAATCCATTATATAATTGGACATAACAAGGTAAAAAAATTTCCGCTTCTCTTTAATTTCAATGTTTTTTTCTAGTTTTGTTATTTTATATTTATTTTAATGTCAGAATACTCCTAATTTCAATCATAGTTTTCCTGAAATTAATCATAGATTTTGAAATTATTGTAAGCAGGAATTCATTTCAAATATTTGATTTAAAAAAAAAAAAAGAAAATTGACAGAAAATTTGCCGTAGCTTTTCATTTAACTTTCAAATTTCATATTTTTTTTAAAATTTCTTACCAAAGATTTATTGCTGGCTCAAAAATTCTTTGTCGAGTTGAACATAAGTATTACTGTTCAGTGAATTCGACGAGAAACTTCTTAGTCTAATTATTTACACTCCTCAAATTCTAATTTAACCATTAAGAACTATAAAAGTGAATACAGCTGTCAAAGGATTGGATGTAAATCGTTCCTCATTCGAATTATTAATTCAAAGGCATGTAGTTTTCTGTGACTTGATAAATTCTATAAGGGAAATGCCATCTATAGAAATCAAACCCTTGATCATTAGATAATAATTGAATATGCAGGAATAACCGAAGCTAAATAATTATTCCTATCCAAGAAATTTCAAATCACGAAGCAAATTAAGAAGCAGAATCTTTGTAAAATTTTGCGCGATAAGTCAACGTATGAGAATTGTGAAGGAATTTGTGAAAATGCATGCATGCAATGTGCAGAATGAGAAAAACTGAAACGTACGTTGCAAATATGCAAACAGCTTGCAAAGAAGATCGCCAAATATCCAACAATAAATAATAGAACTAATAAGAGTTGGTGGCATACAAACCACTGATAACATCAAATCGGATATTGCCAAATTTAACAAATAAATATTTGTGACCGATCGCATTGAATGTTGCTACAAATTGCTCAGATTATATTTTAATTTAAAAAACAAGAAAAAAAAATTAAGTCAATTAAACGAATTAAATAAATCAAATTTCTTTGAATACTGTAGTAGCTGCTGTTCAGTGTAGCAAAAGTAATGCTTAAAAATATCGCTTATCAATTGAGGGTCGAAAATTTTCCTTAATTATTACAGATAATTAAAAATTGACGTCAAAAGGAAACCTGCAAAATGACAGTAACAACCAAGGCATTGCCAACTACAGAAAGGCAAAAAGTGATACAAAATGAAACAATTGTGATATAATTTTCAAGTGTGGGCTTGAATCCACAAATTGCTGTAACTTCCATTTTATTAGCAAGTATCACTGATGACAGAGAAGATAGTGATGATAATTGTACTGATAATAGTGAAGATGCTGCTGTTGATGATAATGATTGTAGTGATCACAGCGGTGATGGTATTGCTGGTATTGGTGATGATAGTGCTGATATGCTATTTAGGCTGAAATAGAAGAAAAAGCAAAATTTCATTTTCTTGAGTTTGCACAGCTGAGGGACCATTTCAGTTCCCACAGCAGAGGAAAATGTCTCAATTCATCCTGGAATAAATAGATTATTCTGGAAAAATGGTACATTATAGTCTCTTATTTCATTCCCTCAGGCTTGATTTTTCCAACAACTTCCCATAGTATTTTGCAATTTCATTTTCAACTAATCCAAAATAGCCTACGTATTAACAGTGCATTACTAATCATATTTTTAAATTAGTTGACATTGCCATTTCGAGACATTGTCGCTTTCTGATAATTATCGAGGAATTTTGAAACATTTTCATAAAAGATTAATGAAACTTGACAATTGAAATATCATTTGATTTGAGAAATTTTAAATTTTAGAAAGGTGTTCGAAATCAAAATAATAAAATTAATGCTTTAGCACCAATATTCTATACTTTTATAATTTTTAGTGATTAATTGAAACCTGAAGAATGTAAATAATTAGAGCTGAGAAGTTTCTCATCGAATATCTTTTATGGTCACTGGACCGTAATGCTAATGGCCTTTTGAGCCAACAACAAATTTTTTGTTGAGAAGTCAAGAAAAAAAAGAAACGTGAAAGCTAAGTAGAAAACTTGAATTTTCTATTAGTGCTTTCATTCACTTTTAATGTAAAATATTTTGAAATGAACTTCTTTTTTCAATACTTTCAAAATCTGTCAAGAAAATTCCGACTCCAATTAATTAAAATTAGAAAAATTTTGCCATGAAAAGCAGATGTTCACAAATATCCTTTCATAAATCACTCAGGAAAATTACATTTTTATGTAAAAAAAATTGAAATGCTTAAAAAATATGGTGAAAACTTGCAACTACAAGCTCTGCTCTCTTTTTGCTTAAATTAACTGTTCAAATATATCTTTGAAGATTGACTATGCACAAATAAACTTCTAAGAATCAGTCACTCATTGCTTCTGAAATTTTCTAAGAATGCAATTTAGGCAATAATTATGTGTTTCTTCAAGAAATTGTTAAATTGGAATCTTGATAAATTCTTTTATGATAAGTGATAGTTATTTTGAGAAGAGGGGCGCTGACTTATTATATGAAAGTTTAAGAAGGAAAAATGGAGAAATCAAGAGTGCTTAATTAATTCAAAATTAGGGATGTAAAAATCAAAAACAAAGGTGTAAACATTTAATTAGTAATGAGAGAGATGATGAGTAGAGAGATCTAGTATAAGATTGTACTTATAAAATAGAAATATCTGCAAGAGATGAAGTGAAATGATAGGAACTGAGAAAAAGAGGTAATAAGGATGTTGATAGATATTTTATGTTTACAAAGTCAAACATGTAAAAAAGTATTTAGGATTGGATAAATTCTGAAATGAATTTCTTTTTAGTTTGCGACGAATTTTTTTCTGTTTAACATTTTGAAAAAATAAACTGCCAACATCGTGTCATAATTAATTTAATTCATTTATTATCATCTATCAGCAATTTTAAAAATAGAATGAAAAATTAAAAATTTCAGTAATAATTTTAAAAAGTGTTAAAATGTTGCGGAAGAAAAATTACGAGCAATAAAAGCTTAAGAGTTTCGTGTTAAAATATAAAAATAAAAGAAATTGAATTTTTATTACTCAAATTGTAATTAATTGTTGGCATGTTATAGAAGAAAAGCAATGAAAATGGAACAAAATTGTTTGACAGAAAAAAATCTTTTTGAAATCTTTCTAGACTTATTGTTCAGGAAATGCAAAAAAAATGTCCGTGAAACAGTCCGGATGATATTATTTCTATCTTTCATTCTTCTTCATGTAAAATTTGATATTGAAATGGAAAAAAGAAAAGAATTGAGAATTAAAATTTAAAAGCAGTACTAAGTTGTCAGCATCATTAGCGCATAATTTTACTGAACACATAACTGAACTATTTATTTCAAGTTTTTACAAAAAAAGAGGCAACTTTTGATACAATTATGTTAAATTCCTCAAGCGGAAAATAGTTTTATTTTTTTTCTCCTTTTCAACTATCTTTAAATGTTCTCATTAAAAAAAAAAAAGAACGGATAGCTATTTCAAATTTTACGATGATCATTAAACATGTCATCGCAAGTTGAGTGCACAATTTACATGCGGAAGTTAACTGCACAATTTACATATGGATGATTGACTGAGAATTCAACGCAACATAGTTTGTTCTTCAAATTGCTATAAAATTTTTTCTATTTCCTTTTCACTGTCAAAAAAGGATTAACCATGTATTCTTCAATGTACTTACATGGTAAAAAATAAATTGCAACATTTCTTTTGGCTATTAATTATTAGGCAATTTCAATGAACTTGGTTTAAATGGCAATTATTTATTACTGTCTTTGCCAAATTACGTCTAAAGCACAGAATAAGGATTTTTTTTTGATTTAATTTTAATCTTTTAAGCTTAAACTAATCAATAAGATGTATTTAAATCCTATGAAATTATTGAAAATTCGGATTAAGCATTATTGCTCCTGCTTCCCTATTATTTTTTAATTTGGTTTATTTTACGTTAATAAATCAAATTAACACTGGCTGATCATTTAAATTTACAATACTTATTTGCAAGTTTATTTTATCTTTAGAAATTTGTAAAAATATCAAATTTCTGTGATTTAATCATGAATTGCTCATTTCTATGTATTAAAATAAAATTTTATAGGGTAGTGTTAACTGCAAAAATTGGTGAAAATTATATTTGAAAGCCAAAGCAAATGTATTAAATTATTTGACAAAAAAGAACTTACTAAATGGAAACTTTAATTCAGTTCAGTTCCGATGCAATTCAATTTCGGCAATTATATGAGTTTCTAATTATAAATGGCATATTTAGTGCAACATTATCATCTGCTGCTGCTACATGCATCAGACAGAAGCATAAATGTCACTTTATTTAGCATTTTTCAATCAAAACTTGAAATCTATTAGAAAAAAAATTAAAATTAATACTTACATTAAGTTTTATATTCACTTTCATTCATTGCTTATTTTTTCAAATGACATTTTATGGAAATTAATGCAAAGTTTGTGCGACAAAATTTTTCATTTTAAGTCGAAAAAAAAAGGCAAAAAAAAGCTTTATTTGTAGAATACTGTAGTTATTATGAAATGGAAAAGTATCTCACTTGTATTTCTATCGCATGATACTAAAAAAAAAAAAAACAGGAAAGAATGAAAAACTGCAATAAAAGTTGAATAATGTTTGATAGGACATTATTGACCGTATTAGATTAGGTTATATGACGATTTATATATTCATTTAAATCTTGCAAAAAATGGCAAGCAGCATTTTCCGGAAATCCGATTATTTGCATGTTACAATGAATTGAAGGATAAATGCAGTTCGGGGTGCACTGAGTAAACATTTTTTTCTGCTCTGATGATAAAATATGCGTTAATTGTGAAAGGACGATCAATCATTCAGTTACGGATTACTGGAAGGGTGCAATTTACTGCTCCCTTTATTTATTTAAGAAGATAGATGAGGAAAAAATGCTAGCAGCTGCTCTACTTAATAATCAAGCTAGTCTCTAATACTAGATTATAAAAAATTAGGAAATCTGTTCATGGAAAATTAAATTAATTACGAAATTATATCGAATTAATTTAATGAGCAATTTCATGTTCTGTTGCTGCGACAAGAATCTATAAAGCAGTAAGATCGTATCCATTCTAAGTTCCATTTATAAATATTCTTTGCAAAGATTATTGACTTGCTCCTAATTACTCATTCTATACCTGCTTGACAATTATCATTCTAACATTCAAGTTGTTGGTTCGAGGCATAATACAATATCTTTTCTTAATGCAAATGAAATAACTTATTAAATACTATAAAATGATACTGTAACAGTGATAGAATAATCTTCTTTAAATCTTACTCTTACTCTTACTCTAGTGAATTTAATTAATGCGGAAAAAAAGATAAAGAAGTCGCTTAAATACAATGTAATTGACGATTAAGCAAAAGGATAAATAATTTTGCATTGCAAAAAAAACTGAAAAGCAGCGATGAAAATGACAATTTTTGAGAAAAGAATTTGCACCAGATAACAGTGACACACTTTGTTAATTATATCTGTCCTTCAGAAAAGAATAATAATATGAATGCAGCGACACTTCCGAATGCTATCATTGTAATTAATTAAATGTTCTCTAATGCATGCCTTATATACTGTGCAAGAATAGGTAATGTTTTAGTAAAAGTATGGTAATATTCAGAAAATTGCATCATCATTCTCATTTGACAATTACATTATTGTAAATGAGCCACAAAGAGATAATCTTTCTTCAACAAAAATGTCATTATCATTGGGAACTTTGCAGTATGAACAACTCCGTGATCGATCAGTTCAATACATTTATGTATCAAAGATTACTCTGTTAAATGGCAGCTTAATAGTTTGATTATTGGTGTATATATATATATATTACGATTTATTCTTCTTTTAATAAAGCCCTAACTCTTGGCTCATTTTGGAATTATTGGCTTTTCTCGAATACACATTTTTTCATACTTTTTATTAAAATTTGAATACTACTTAATTGCACTCAAATGAATTAAAACAGGATGTGAAAAATGAACTGAATTAAATGCAGTTCAATTTACTTTGGCAATCGAATTAGTGTAAGAAAGGTAAGTTAATGTGGATTTCACCTCACTTTTCTCCTAATCCTATTCTACAAATCAATTACACAGGTGTTGGTTTTGAACGAAATGTCTGTTTTAATCAATTCTTCATTTATTGTATAAAATTAAATTTAACTCCATACACAATGGAATGATTATCAGTTTCAATTATCTTAGATCTTACCTTTGATAAGCTTTAAGGAATAATTAATTCAACTCTTATTATTCGTGTTTAAGCAAAAGTTAAATGAGAAGCTTAGATAAGCAAACAACAAAGATGATAAATGAGTTAGCGAATTAGATCTTTTCGACGAAATTGATTAATTCAAGCACTCTCTCAATTTTTAAGTTGTCGTAGACGAATCAGAGTAGCCATACTCATACTCTTTTCACTTTCATTAAACTATCTCAAACTTATCTCCCATAATATTACTTTAATCATAAACTGCTTCCTAATCTTGCATAAACAAGCCTAATTATCGTTCTTGTTATCACTTGACGTACTTCATTTTAATATTTATAATGCATTTCCCTAAAGTTTTTTCCTCATCAACAAAGCAACGTGCTCACGTACGTGTGACATCAATCACGTAGCTTTTGCATCACTTCATTCTATACAATTTTTTTACGATTCACTGCTGAAGAAAGCGTACTTCCGCATTCTTGGATAGTTCAAAGATTCATAAACAAAAGTGACCAAAAGAAATTTTGAATGACTAAATAAAACAAATCGAGAAAAGGAAAAATTGAAACAAAATATTAGAAAAGTTAGATCAAGAAATATGGAATTATAATTGATTGAACGAATAAAATGATTGTCAGTGAAGAGAATTTATGTAGCTGATTAACTTTTATTTCTATATCCGAGATTCTTCGAAAATTAAGCGAAAATATTTTGGTACGAATGAATAAAATTTTATAACTGTTAACTTGTCACTCTATTTTTATCAAGCTTAATCTCTATGACTATTACAGTAAATCTAAATGACACCTCTGAAAAAGAGAGAAAGTGAAGAGTAATCAAAAAGCAACATTAACTTATAAAAGGCTAAGTGCAGGCCTAGGTTAATTTTTTATTAAAAATGGATGCAAGCAAAGAGAAAGACAGAGTAAGCTTATAAGATTAAATTAAAAATTGGACAAAAAAGGAAAAGTTTTTTTTTTTTTTTTTTGAAATTTTCCTAACAATTCGATGAATAAATCAACAAAAGATCAAAACAAAAGAATAAAAAAGTTGACTTAACCTTGCTATGATTGAGACCATTTGGTAAGTAACTGGACAGTGTTTGAACACTTGTTGCTTGTCACTAATTATATCTAATCGAACTTCAAATTGAACTTCAAATTCAAATGAATGCTCTTATATGTTGAATGTCGCAAATGAACTGATTAATTTTTAATTAATTTTTCTTTAACTTAAAAATTTTGAATATTTCATTTGCTAAGCAATTTTTAAACGTTACATAAAAGGACTTGATTAAAATTAAAGAATTTACATATTATTTTTAAAATGTTCATAATGGATTGAAATCGAAATTGCAGGGAAAGTGCAAATTAAAAATGAATTAAGGAAATATAACTTTCAGCTTTTAGAAAGCTATCGCGAATATATCATGCAAGAAATGACTTTGAACGTTATATAATATCACTGCAACAAAAGAAATTTTGTTTATTTCAAAGAAAACACACAAATGGCAAGAAGACAAAGTTGTTTCCATATTATTAAAATATTTAAAAAAATTTTTTCTTAGCTTAAAAAAAAAAAAAAAAAAACTGAAACATTTGTTAAATTCAAGTTTAAGCAATAAATTTCTGTTTCAAGGCGTAATATTATTTATCTTGGAAAAAACCAGAAAGTACTAGAGCATGGTCAATATCATTTCATAAAGACATGCCTTTACTGTTTCATACTGTAAATAAAGCAGGTATTTAACAATAAAATAAAACTCAGAGTTCATTATGCAAATATATTGATTTATTCCGAACTTTTCTACAAAAAAAACTTGCCTTGTCAAATCTTTTGCCGTATTGACTGAATATTTGATTTTACGCTTGATACTTATATGTTATGAATGATTCCTCGCCTCTTTCCACTTTATTTCGTCCATTTTTGCACATTTCTTATAAAGTTTACCTGAAATTATTCCGGAAATGCAATTATTTCGTATTTTTGCCATTGTAAAAAGTGACAATGCTGTATTAGAAGCAAGCGAGTTGACAACTAGACGAACATGAGAGGAAAAACTATCATAGTTTTAACCGATCTAAAATTTGAAATTTAACTTCAAAACTTACTTTAAGTGATTTTCAGGGCTAATATTTGAACTTTTATTGAATAGTTGAATTAAACTGAATAAAGCTACTGAACAAAATCAGTCTAAGAATATTATGTTTTTCAAGCTTTAAAATGCAAATAGAATTCATTGAATGTGTAAATTTCAGCTGAAAAGCCTGACGTTTTCTACTTGAAGTGATTGAAAATAATAATTAGATGAATCGGCAAACTAAATGCTTTGATAAACCAATTGATAAATCAGCCGAAATAAATGAATAATCACTGCTTTATTAATTAATAAAAGAAGAGTGGAAAACCACTAAAGCAAAGCACATAGAATAAGCACATAGGAAGTTTTTAATTTCGATGAAATTTGTTGAAATTTATAATATATGAAGAGGCGAACATCAAATAATTAACAAAAACAATTTTCTCCTGAATTTCAGATTTGCTTTTTCTAATAGTTCAATGAATTAAATGAGCGCCAACTTTTTGATATATCTTAATGGGCAGAAATAATGCTTAAAACTGCAACTGAAAATTTCAAAATTCCGAATATATGACGATGACATGATAGTGGAGATTGCACTGAGCTAAATTGGTTTGATGTATATTTTTATTTTTGCCTTTTTTTATCCGCTTAAATTATTTCTGCTTACTCTAAATCGATTTTGCTTGTTAATTAATTTAAGCATGAACGTATCAGTTTTTTTGCAGTGAGCTATGTATGATTAAAAAGCCTCATTAGTAGTAAGACATTTCTGCTGGACTGAAAAGAAAAGAATTGGAAACCAACGGCAAATAGATATCGAATTTATTTTCCAGTTCATTCTATAATTTGCGACAAAAAAAAATCAAAATTCATTTAAGATGGGAAATTCGGTACAAATAAATAACACTGCTTTTTTTCTCTGAAGGATTGATACATAAAAACTTAAAGGAAATGATCACTATTCGTTAAACATTTTAACTGAAATGGAAATGGAATTTAATAATCGAATGAACTGAAATGACCTACTAATAATTTATTTTCACATTAAGAATATGACGATATTTCAAACATATTGCCTGCAAGTTTTTTTTCGACTGTTTCATTTATTGATAATATAACGATTAATAAGATTGATAAGAATACAGACTGATAAGAATTAATAATTATTGGTTGATAAGCGATGAAATGATTGGTCAGTTCTATTATTTTATAATAACAAGTTGAAATTCCGATCAAAGATCTTTTAACCACTGATATTGGATACTTTTCAATTGTCATCGGATACTGGTAAAATTGAAACATCTTTTATTGCTACTCAATATCAGCTTTAACTTCACTTATTTTAGATGAGGTTTCCGCATTGATGGATTTGTTCTCTGATAACAGCAAAAATAGTAGTTATTATTGTAGTAGTTGTTGTAGTTATTGTTCTTCTTGCTGTAGCAGCTATAGTGGTAGTTATTATAGTTGTTGTTGTAAATGTTGTTGCAATGTTACTAGTAGAGTAACAGTTGTTGTTGTCAGTGTTATAGCAGTTAGCCTTGTGTTCCTCCATAAAATCGGTAAAAACATATGCTTTGTTTTTCATGCAATTTCAAACACATTTTCTCTCGCATTTAGCTTTTTCTATTTTCACAATTTTCAGTATTATTATGATCAATCAAACTTCCAATTCATCATTACTATAGTCAATTAAATGAACACGTCAAACTTTCAAACTTCAAATTTCAAAATTTTCACTTTAACATTTTAGTTAAAAAGCGACTGCTTCCACTTTTAAATATTTCCAGAATGCTATCTTTCACATAAACTCTAAGAGAATGTTTTGTAAACAAATAATGAAATAATGAAACAAAGAAAATATCTGATCTAATATTTGCATAAATATCATCTATAAGAATAACAAAATCTGCACTAATCGTTGACAATATTTATCCAAAAAGAATTTAAAAATCCGAAACAAATTTTGCTATCATATCTTACATTTCTGCTCCTTCATTACATTAATTACAAATGAAACAATTAATATAATGGGCTTCGAACACTGGAATTTTCGTAATTTGAAGTAAATTGGATGAATTTACTCTTTTTAAGATATTTATGTATGGCTTTCTTAGATTTACATCCAGCCATATTTTAACGATGTTTAAAATTTTACAAATTTTAAGAAGAAATTGAGGAAAATGAAAAATAAGCAAGAAATGAAAGTATACTTTGTGATTATTGATAAATGAACAATATTCTAATTAGACTTATTTCATTTGTCTAGACTGTTTTTGAATAGACTCATAATTTTTCAGAAATGCGACATAAGCTGGAAATGAGTTTAAAATTTTGGGTTAGAGTTATCGAACATTTGACCTTCCTGAACTCTGGATATTGGCACAATCAATGCAATGCTAATGTAATTCTAGCAGATTTGGGCACAATACACTAACTTCAAATTTTTCATGGATTAAAAGATTAATTTCAGCCAAATTTGCATCGCTCATTTAAATATATTTATTACTATCCAAATTTTAACTTCAATCGGTTTTGAGAACATTAAAAATGTAAAAAGAATGTCTTTTTACAGATTATACCAACCTGCTTCATGTGATGTTGAAATTAACCTTTTTATTTTCAAAATACAATTTTTCAAAAACAAAATTTACAACCATCTGATAAATAATAATCATTGCAATTGATTTCAATTTCGATTTCACTTTCTCATAACTGAATACATTAAATTTGATTAGCATAAATTTCAGTAATTAAAAAAGCAATTAAAAAATGAATGGTATGAAAAATAGATTCTGAAATTGAAGGAAATCTCATCATTATCTTAAGTTATCCGGAATACAAATCGAGCATACAACCTAATGATGCTTGGTTTGAGAGAAGAATGTGTAAAAATGATGAAATATCAAAACGAATCCAGACTGGATACACGTAAGCCTGCAGTTGAATTGTATCATTTAACCAGTATGATTATTTTAATAGACGAAAGGAATCAGGCACATCGGAAAGTTGCAATCACATCGATTCTATGTTATCACATTCAAACAAATACGTCCTATTATTGGACATTCCAAATGTCAAAATAAAATTTATATTTTCATATGTATTTTTTCAATCATTTCCTCACACAATTTTTTTTTTTTTTTTTTTAATAACTATTCAGTCATTCACTATTATTACTATCATTGCTATTATTATTGTTATTAATATTACTATTAGAAAGTTGGTTTGCAATATGATAAGTAAGACTGGAAAATTTACCAGTTTCAATGATGACTTGTCCAATTGCCATCCGTCAATTTTATTTCAGTTACCTTTTTTTGCACTCATCGCGAATTGTTGGTTTCATTAAAAAATAATGAATTCAGTTTCTTTTGCAAATCTTTTCATATTAAATATGATTACTGAATTTTACATACAGTGAATGATTAAGCAAAAAGAAGCGAAGACAGAAATGAAAGAGAGAAAGTACGCAAATTTCTTGCACACTTATGATAAAAAAATAAAAACAAGCATTCCGAAATTGTGATAGTTGAAATTAGAGTTAAGTTGACAATTTGATTATGAGCTGAAGTTAAAAAGAAGATTGCTTTAAAAGAGAAAGATTGCTGGCCACTTGCTGTGCTACTCGTATACATCGTAAAACTCATTCCTCTTGAGATTCGCTGTCAAATAATTGGAAGTGGAAATAAAATCTTTTTAAAGAAAAAGAACTTAATCCCATTTCATTCCTCTTTTTCGGCTCTTTTCAAAAAATTAAAATTTCTCATTCAATTCATTCAATCACTGCTTTTCTTCCTTTCTTTTTGGTTCTCTTTCATTGTAAATAACATTTTGTTATTTACAATCTCTTTCATTGTAAATAACATTTTGTTATTTACAATGAAAGAAACTTATTATTATAGCAAAAAATTACCTGATTCTTATTATTATAGCAAAAAATTCATATGTAAACAAGTTTAAAAACAAATGCGCTTATCTAGAAGGAAATAATGATATTTGTGGCTTCTAGGATTGTGGTTATGCGAGCAAAATAGTTTTGGACTTTTTTTTCAAAGTTGAAGCTTTTGAAATGAAATAATTTCAATTACAATTTACTTGTTTTTCAAATATATTTAAGAATCATTCATTTACGAAAAAAGACGATTTTTAAATTCAGTGATTACAATTGCTTAAATTTCTTTAACTAATTGCAAGATTAAATAACATTGAAGAGAAATTCAAATGTCAGATAAAAGATGTTAAATTCATAAGCATTTGTTAAATGCTGTAATTTCATTCCTTACCAATAAAAAGTTGCCTCAAATTATTTCACTAAATTGTCATGCTAATTGTCGATAAAAAAGGGATCAATCATCTGTAAAGGTAGCCGTGAAAAAAAATTAATCTCCTGAAAATGAAAGAAAGAGCGGAGTTAGAAGAGAAAGTAAAGCACAAGAAAAAAACATAGGTTGTATGTGAAGCTTTCAATTTAAGGTATGAAGTTCATCTAACTGATCAGTTGGCATTGTTGAGTTGCGAGTAATAAATCATTTAAGCGATATGACGAAAATGATTTGATTGTTTTCAACAGCCATCCTGCTGCATAAGATATTTGAAATCTTTCAGCAATCATAGCTCATTTAGTTTTTGATTCTAAAAATAAAGTGAGTGTAACTTTTTAGATAAAATGAAAATAACTCATACTTTTGAACGCCACAAGAATTTTTTCGCACATTGGAATCTCAGAAAATTAATGAGTACACCGGAAATATATAATTCCATGTAATGTTTAAAAATTAATGAATTTCTAGAAGTTTAATAAATTTTGCAAATTTAACAAATTTTTACAATTTTAACAAATTTTGCAGATTTTTGGAATGAATGCGAAATGTTACAGATTAAGTTACGGTAGTTACGGCATCAGATTAACATGATAGGAGTGAAGTATAGGAATTTCCAACAATAACATATATGATTTCGGCATCATTCACATTAATTTACAGTTTTCCATCACAAAAATTACATAATATATCAATCTTATAAAAACTTTCGAATTTAATTTAATCCAGCACTTTTTTCTTATCTTCTTTTGGATCATTTTCCCTTGTACCGTATTTTCAATTAGCATACTGAATCGCTTTTATGATCTGAACTTGCGAAATTCGATTGTTCACTAGAACGTTGCTAAGCAACCATTTTTCAGTCCTGTCAAGCGAAAGGTATGTTTTAAAATTTACTTTCATAGCAATTAGCATTTTCTGCTTATTCAAATATTTGCAGTTGAAAAATGTATGAAATTAATTGGACATTACTCATTAATATTGATAAATAAAATTTCCACTTAAATTAGTTGCAATTTATTTTATCATAAAATTTTTCCAAAATTTAAGTTGAATTCCAATCAAGTGCACAGCCGAAAAAAAAATTCCTAAATGATGGATTTGGAATTGACAAGAGTTGATTATGTACAAATTGGTATGACATACAAAAGATCAATGCGAATTATTTCAACTAATCAAAGTACAAAGAAGAAATCGAAATTTCTGGATAAGGTATTCGATTTGGTTTCGGTCGAGTTTTGTGAAGTTTTCGTCATCAGTGCTGAATTTCAGGTTGTCTGTAGTGGTAACAATGGAACTGTTCTCTGTTTTGGGAGGGTAGACGATGAAACACAAGTATGACTTTTGATATTTTTGCTAATAATTGGAAATTCTATTTTAAATAGTACAGAATATGAATATAAAGTATTGTTATTATTTATCGTACGATAATAGTTTGCAGCAATTTTACTTTAAATTTTGAAAATCAATCACTAGCGCGCAATTATCACTTCATTTCACTGATCACGGGTAATACCTAAACCAAAAAGTGCTTGCATTTTCATTGCATCAATATGCAGGTGATTTTCAAAACGGCTCCCGGTCCAAAGGTAATATGTGTCTGTTTGGGTGGTGCACTTGGAATGGTACAAGATAAAATTTTTTGTGCCTATGAAGATCGTGTCAAAGGTTACACGAAAAAGGGTAAACAGTTCCTTGCATTTAATCCTAATATGACTGAACCAATATCATGCATGTAAGTTTCTGATCAGATCATTGCATTATCAATTAGGCCTTTTTTCTCGTAATCAACAAATATTTCAATTTACATCTTTTCCTTCACTTTCCTGGAAAAAAAATGAAATGTTGACTGCACAAAAACTTTCGGTTCAAAGAAATTATTTCGAAATTCATAAAAAACAGAATTTGATGGAAATTAGAAATTATTGGTTTCACGAATTCGGATGATTTCTTGAATCACTAAAATAAATTTTAAAGTTTAAAAAGTTCCTTACAGGTACATATATGGCATCGAAATGTTTCTTTGCGGTGAACGAAGTTTCAATCATTTCCATGACTGCGTTGATGCCAATGTAAGTTCTTTAGTTGAAGAAAATTTTGTCCGAATATTATTCAAATTTCGAGGATAATTAAATTTATTCATCAGTTAGTAGTGAAAGATGAAATACGGATAGTATTAGCAAAGAAATATCTTGAAATATTTACTTTCAGGTTTACTTATGCGAGGATCGAATCAACGATGTACTCTGTTTACCGGTAGTGGAAGGTTCATGGATCGGTCGAGGTATCACTCCAGTTATTGCGTGCAGTGATAAAACTATTAAGGTAAATATTTCCTCGCACTTTTCTGTTTGATGATTTTGTGAATATCCCAGCTCATAGAAAATCAAAATTGCATCTAAAGTTTTAATTTAGAAGTTAATTGAATTTGTAATTTTGCTCACTTGTTTGAGGTAAATTAAAAAAGAAAAAAATTTTTAGTAAAAAAGTGCCATACGAATACTATTTATTTAAACCTGTAAGTGTGAATTGTAATCCAATAATAATGAAATTAATCTAAATTTTTTGTTAAATTTCAGATCATTGAGGGTAGCAAGTTGAGCTATGAAATAGGTTTGAGCGACATACCAGATGTGCTGCATCTCTTCATGAATGATGGAGGTATGATTGATGTTGAAGTGAGATGTATTTTTGTGATGCAATTTCTTGCATGAATTTAAATTGAAATAAATGGATTCTGATATGCGGTGACATTCAGGTTTTAATAAGCAAAAAGTTCTCTATGGTACCAAGGATGGTCACCTTGGATTAGTGGATTTGTCACCAAATAACGGAACATTGGTATGGGAAATTTCGACGAAAAGTGCAAGCGGTATATATTCTTAGGAATATTTTATTTTATAATGATTATAATTTAGCTTCGAAACCTTAGCAATAATAATTTTGTGTTCTGTTCTGTATCTTTGAAGGATACGAAATGCTTAAAAATAAGTTATTGATTTATCACTGCTTGCAGGTATAACATGCATTTATTGCTATCCAATAACCGGTGAATCAACGCCGGGTATTATTATCGGAAAAGAGGATGGCCTTATTGAAATTTATACAGTTGATAACACTGATAAAGCTACTTTCTGCAAAAGTTTTGTAAGTTCGATCCTTTCCAAATCATCTTAATCGATTCCTTTATCTCCTTTGCTTTCTTACTGTCTGGAATCTTTTCCCACAAACAAGCTTCCGGAACTTGAACTATATCTAAAATAAATTCTTTTGAAATTAGTTGTCATCCCTTAAAGCAATGCGAAGAATGTGTGCTAAGCGTTCAATGTGGACGAGTGTCATCGCCCGATTTTGATGAAATCGTTGTTTGCACCCGTATGGGTTGGATTTTTGCTCTTACCACAGAACCGATCACAAAACTAAATTCCACTGTGGCATTGTCACCTCAGGTAGAGGTCAAAGTTCAACAACTTAGGTATCCATTCATTATATTTGATGGTGTATTTATTATATTTACCTATATCTTATTTCTGATTTTCTATTTCATAGTGTTTTGTTTATTATAAACTTGATCAAACATTCAAAATTAAGTTTGAAAATTTTTAACTGGTCATTTTTTAATTTTCAATGCTAGAAAGTTCATAATTTTTCTTGAATTCAGTAATTACTTCATTCAAATTATTGCAGAAATGAAATTGTGAAGCTACAGGAAAGGCTTAACGACGAACAACAACGAGGTAATGAAATAACGACTGATGAAGGTGCTGGTCTTGTATCCGCGCCAAATTTTATCATTCATGACCAATTTAAAATTGATAAAGAAGTCGTATGCTACTCACTGGTCATTGAGCTGTCCACAACAGTTGATTTCGTTTTGCTTCAGGTTTCAATTATAGTTCTAAGATGCATGATTTGAATTAATAAAGTTCTTAATTCTTCGATTTCTAATCAGTTGGTTTATCGGATGAGTGAAATCATTTTCATTCATGTGGGAAAATCTTTCTTCTTAAATTGTTTAATTCAGTTTTTCAGAGTGATGTAACTGTTGAGCTATTTGATGTCGAAAAAAATGCAGCAGTCATCTCAATCACACCATTAGATAAAACGGTTTTTCCTTTTGGTGCATTATTTTCCCACCGTAAAAAATATCGTAATACGATATACCGTAGGCTATTAAACATTTAAGTTTATTCAAACATTGGTAGTATAAGCGTTAAAGCTAAATTGGTTGTTATTCCATATGTTGGGAACAACGAAAGTTTATTGTAGTAGCAAAACTAGCTGAACTTATTTCAGTCAAAAAATGCATTGCTAGCAACATATCGCTGTCAGGCCAGTACAACAAGGATCGAAATTAAAATGCGTTCTTTGGAAGGACAATATGGAAATTTTAACGCTTATATTTGCACAAAAATCCATCCTAAAATCTGCCAGGTGTCTCATATCTTACATCCCCATCATTAATCTCTGATGTATTTGATAGGGTAGATATGAAATTTGAATTATTTATTGTATATTTCATGAATTCTATGCTGGATTTATTCTGTTTGAACTTATCATAGTTCCTACCTGAATCAAAATCAAAATATTACACTAAACTGTTTAGGTGCGCAGTTATCAGATCAAACCATTATCATTGCATCAACGAATACATCAATTTGATTCAGCAAGACCAATGAATGTATTAAAATTAACCGGAAATTTTTCGATTGCCGAAGCGCATCATTGGTTAAATCTTTTAGTTTCGGAAATTCCGGATCGACCACCACCAGCACAGGATTCTGTAACATACAGTTTTTCGTCAGTTTTTATTGATACACAAATGCAAGCTACATATTGGTTAGTTACTTGTTATAAGAGTTATTCATTCTTCAGTAATTTTCAAATGTCTATAAAAAATTAATAAGTCAATTTTTTTTTTGTCTGCTAGAATTATTTTATAGTCTTGACATCAAATGACTGCTTAATATGGAAGTAGTCACATCGGTCTTTTAAATTTTTCAAAAGTTTCAATAAATTCATTCATCCCTTTCCTTCTGAATTAAAGCGCTGCTCATTTCAACCTTATTTATATTCACCAACTTGTCAACAATATTTACCTTTAATCAGCTGTTAAATTCTTCCCAATGCTAATTCAAAGAGTGAGTAAACGATAATTTGTTAAATTGATTTATTGAATCAAAATTCATTTTAGCCGTGGTTCAGCTGTTTTTTCTAGTGACAGTATTTCGACCATTGCGATCATTCGTGATGTCTTGAGTAAAGAAGTGACCAAAAGACAAGTAAGAGTAGACATTCAATACGGTAAGTTTTAATACCCTTTCATCTCTTGCAATTACTAAATTTAAAAATGGAAAGACAATCTTTAATTTAATCCTGAGAAGTTCTCTTGCTAGCCCCAAAACAAACATTATCAACGAATGGTATGGAACTTAACCCTCATAGCTGTTGTGTTTTAGATCTTAATGAGCAAAGTATACCTCATATGCTTCAACTACTTCATCCAAAGCTTGATCATCGTTCAAATTTGACAAAAAAGTTCGAATTATGTCGAGCACTCAAAGTCTGTCTTAATTGTTAATTTTTCAATTCAAGGATAATTCCCTGAATGTATCATATTTATTTCTAAGTTAGAAAACATATTTCTAAGCTAGACAATGATTGAAATTCAAAGAACTTCAAATGAATTTTTTATCTTCAATTCTGACAAAGGTACAGCTTGAAAAGTATCATTTCTAGCAATGTTACAGGAACTAACGGATAATGTCGACGACCTGTCCTATCTATCGGCTGATACAAAACAGATCATGGAATCATTTGATGAACTGAATAAAGAAATGACTTCTTCTGCAAAAAACTTCAATCATCTTACTACTATCACTGTGAATTTATACATCGGTAAGAGTGAAACTCGTAATAACAATTTCGAAAAGAGAAACTCCATTTCTTCTTTCAGATAGAGAACGAATGGCTGGACGAAATGGTAAGCGAAGAGTGGACGAACTTCTTGATATCATAGCAAATTATGATCGCAGCAAATTACTGCAATTTTTTGCAACTGAAACTTAGACATGTCCAAGTTCAGGTCTAATAAATCATATCAATTGGTAGGATATCAGGTCGGAAAAAAAAGGGTCCAATAAATAGTTCATCATGAATAAAGCTCATCCCACACTCCATTTCACTTTTCATTTCTAACAATAAAATACTTCTTCAGTGGTAAAGATGGTCTATAATTCTTTTAGCATCGTAAACATTGTAAAAAACGAAAAGGTTGTAAAAATTGTAAAATGTAAAAAAAGGAAAAAATTATTGCAAAGACGAAAAGAATCTTTTCGTTTCTTTTTTAAAGCTACAATTTTGTTCCATTTATCATAAAGTGGTAAATTTTTCATGTGTCTAAATTGTTACGATCATTCCCAGTACTGTACTGCAACAACAACAGAAACGAAAAATATTTTTAAGCCAAATATAAAGATGTTACTGTAGCTCACAACTAAATCAAAGCGTGAGCAAAGTAACTTGAAAAGAAAAACACATTTTTCCCAAGATTCTTGAAAATTATATAAATTTAGAAATTCCTACGATGGAACTTGAAATAAACCGACAAAAGAGATTGTGGAAGTCTATGCTGAATAAGAGGCCAACTATAAGAAATATTTAGTACAAGAATAAGCCACCACTGAAGCTAATCTCAACTGAAATGAATTCAATTTGCGTACTTCAACAGTTAATTAATAACAAGTAACAAACAAAAAAAAAAAAAAAAAAACAAAAAATAGTAGTAAAAATGACGGTTACTGATAGAAAGTCACACGAAGTTAACAATAGCAGTAGTAACAATATTTTCACTTGGCTATATTATACACAAAAAGGATTTCGAAGAAAGCAAAATCTTGCCCTAATGGATAAAATCTTAAAAAGCAAAGAGAGAAAATCACCCTTACAAAGAAAAACCCTCAAATAATAAATAGAAAAATACAAAAATCAGAGAATTCAGACTACAATAATCGTGAAAGAAATCATTGTTTTATCATATCATCAGATCAATTAGTAATATATGTAATTAATGCCAATTCATGTAATAAAGTGTGTTTCTATTACTATCGTACATAGATATAATAAAGAACATGCGAAAAAAAATTGCAGTTTGAATTACTGAAATCATTTGTGCTTTGATATTTGAGATGCAATTGTACTCCGAGTTCAATTATTCGTAGATCTTAAAATTACTTACAAAATGGGAAAATAAATAATGCAGACTTGAAATATAATAATTTAAAATTTCAATGGAAAGTAATCCGAAGTGAAAAATCTATGTCCGGGCAGTACATTCAAAAAAAGCTCACCGAAGTGAAGAAAATCCTTGAAAAAAATAAATAAAAAAAGAAATTCGATGAGATCCATTCAACAAACATAATCGGATATCACCACTCATTCTAACGAACCAACACATTAGTTTGCTGCTGCTGTTGCTGTTGATTAACCGTCGACGTAGCAGTAGAACCACTAAGATTTGCAGCACTTTCTTCTAACTGTCGAATTGCTTCCAGAATTGTATAGAAGTTTGAATTTAAATTGGCTCCAGTGGCATTTTCCATAGAATTAAAGAGAAATGGCGATGGTTGTGCGAGTAAATCACCGATCGGTGGTGGCTGTGTTTGTGATGGTGACGGTTTTCTGTCATCAACAAAGCGTGCTTCATTGTTAGCTGCTATTGCCGATATTGCGGTTTCCGATACCAAATTACCCGTAAACATGCTTAAGTCGAAACTTGTAGCTTGTAATGGTCTACTACTACCATCGTTTTCGTTACCAGTACCACAACCATTATTTCCTACTCGTGCATTGGATAGCAGATTATCGACCAGAAGTGTAGGCGGTAAAAGTCCTGAAAAAGAAAACGATAATTTCGAACCCAAAATGGGTAAAACTAATCTAAAATGGACAGTTCTACTGAATGATATAGTAAAAACTAAAAGCAGTGTAGTGAAGATCAAGTTTTCAATGCCTCTTAAAATCTGTGAAAGATTTAAGATTTTTTTGAAAAGTTTAGATTTTAAACAATTTCCAAATTTTCAGGTGGACCAAATAAATTTTCGCACTACAAATGAGCACAATTTTTCTTTTTGGAATTTATTTATATAATGGAAAGAAGGGAACCAGAATTATTATGGGTGCCTCCCCAATTTTTTGCGCCACTGAGAGTGAAATATTAAAGCGAAAGCTTTTAGAATAATTTTCCATACTACCCTATAACTTTTTAGATAACAGACAGAAGCAAGACTATGAAACTCCCAAGAGATCAACACAAAGTGAAGACAGTTGAGCATAGTTTCTTCCAATCAAAATTTATCCAGAAAATAGCGGAAAGAGGGAAGGAAACCAGAATTTCATTCAACCGTACATGAATTTCAAATATTAAACACGAACTTTTGAAAAATTCTACAGAAATTTGAAGCCAAATTCAATTTAACAAATTTGCTGAACACCACTTGCTCAAACGCTAAATCTTTTGGTAATATTATACTAACGTTTTCAAAAATAAAAGTCTTCTTGCATAAACATCAATCATCTCTTTAAAAATGGATGAAATGAAACAGTTACATGACAACAGTCCACTAATAATAAGTCATTAAGATCTAAAATTAGTTTTCAAAACAAAACCTGTAAATCCACGTGTATGTAGAAGTGGAGATACAACATTCTGCAGTGCAATAGCTGGATTAATTATTGACGAGTTCGGTTTTGAAAGGATTTGTGAAAATACTGGCGAATTCGTCCATAAATTAAACACTCTCTCATAAAGATGTCGTAAACGGCGCTCATGCTCTAGAGCAGCTGTCAACTCACCTATTACACTACGCTCCTTCATACTTTCATCTAGAATGAAGGAAAATATGTAACATAGACAGAGGAGCAATTCCAGTCCTCTAATGTCCATTGCAGAAATCTCAAGAAGCTTTTGAGAAATTAAGTATCTAGAAACGCAATAATCAGTTTTTTTTTGCAAATATTCGAGCATCAAACATTCAGACAGCAGTACGATAGCTGACAGTGTGTAAGACTTCCTCTAAGCCAAAAAAAATTTCTTGAATTTTAATTTTAAATTAAAAAAAATTTTCTTTTTTTGACATCGTGTATAAATTTTATACGATAAGAAACTTCCAGCAATGATAAAAATTTCGGTGTGAAAAATGGTTATTAATTCAAATAAACCTTGAATCTTTCGCTTTTTAGCATTTATAACTGTTTCTTTCTCTTCAATGAGCTTCATTTTCTCGGCACGCAATGTTTGAATCAGTTCCACAGTATGCTGTAGTATTGCAGCCTGAAATATCTACATTTAACAGGAATAATTCCACAGTAATGAAACATATAGCAAAAGTATCTTTGTTGTACATGCACAACATGCTTTTTATCCAATGCTGATGTCTCTTAGTCCTGCAATTATGAGCTGTGAAAAATCTCTCTGTTCATATTCTTGCAAGGATACATCAACAGTATATTTCATCGAGACGCAAGGGTTAAATTATTATCCTTTATTGGATAGCAGTAGAGAAATATGAAAATCGCTAGCTTTTTTTCATGACTTATAAAAAAACTCTGTCATTTCCTTAGTAACAATTTAATGAAGTGTGAAATAATCTGAGAGAAAAGACTCACTTTGCTCAACTTTTCGCCATCTCTTCTAGGCAATAATAACTTCAACGATTGAAAACCAGCATTGATACTTTGCATACGACGACGTTCGTTGCAATTGGCAATTTGACGACGAAGACGCCGATCCGCTGTGTCTATATTACCGCCCATCGGCGGGGAAATGGGGTCATTCGGTGGCTCACTACTGCCCGTATGATATGATGGTGAATCACTGAAATTAATCATAAAAATTATGTTGCAAATTTCTGATGAAGAAACAAGAAACGATGATTCGATTAACTACTATATACAGCTAATATAGCAGATAAAGTAGTCTTATTAACATATAAAAATAAAAGAAAAGATAAACAACTATTCTAATAGCTTACAATTTCAGCTTAAAACTTTGTGTCCTCAACTGAGTATTGCGAAAGCAAAATGTCATAGCAAATATATCAGATAAGTTTTGCATACAAAATAAACAATACTCATCTTTTAAGAATGATGGACATCGTCTAATTTTTTTCATTCTCCTTTGGATTCAAAACTTAATGCTTGGCCAAGAATATTCACAGAGCCATGTAAATAATGTGTAACATTTGCAAAGCAATTTTTCCACTTGTCTTACAACTCAACTCTTTATCTTTTCATTCTTGTCATCGGGTACCTTTCATCTATTAGAAAGACATCCCAGTGACTTGTAAAATTTCCGCAAGCAACGATTCTTCAAAAAGAGAGGCCAAATTTTAAATCTCCAATTTGAAAGTACTTCTTATTGAAATTCCATTCTCAATACAAAAATTTAATACAATCCTCATTGCCAGAAATAGAATTCTTTTTATTTCACATTTCCCAATGCCTTTTATCAAAATTCCCAATTAGAAGTAAAGCATTTGAAAAAGATAAATCTCATTGCCAATTAACATTCTTTTTTTTCTTTAAATTCATTTCAGTCTTTTAAAATACCAACCACATTGCAACACCTATTCAATGTACGAAATAAATGACTGAATATAATAATTAAATTACTAATTACCTATGAAAAGTTAATGTTAAACATTACTTAATTGTATCGAATAAAATCTTAATTAATTTTCTTTGTTTATTTTCAATTTAAATTATCATAAAATACACACTGAAGCAATACTTTTATAACTATCAACTTATCAGTCAAATATCATTGCTTCCACATTTATTATTTCAGTGTGATGTGAATATTGACTGAAAACATTTTTATATTTCCTAAATTTGTCTCATATCAGAGTTAAAGAAATAAAAAATGTTGCTGAAAAGCATACATATGCCATATATACACAACTATATACACACATATATACATATACATACACAGACACACACACACAGACATACACACACACACACACACATATATACATGCATATAATACATATTGCCATAATTGTTTGCACGAGCCGACATCAGTTACTACCGCCACTACCAGTATCGCCATTGGCATCAAAAGAACTATGAAAACAATGACAGAGCTGCCCGGTTGTCTTGTGATCAAAAAGTGGACTACCAAACATACACACACATACACACACACACATACACATACACACATACACATACACACACACACATACACACACACATACACACACACATATACATACACACATATACACACAATATACACACACATACACACATACACACACACATATGTAAAGACATACATACATACATAAATATGCGTACATCAAAATTGGTTTAAAAACTGTTCGTTGATGCAACAGGGTATATTGTTCTTTTGAATAACAACAATGGTAACAAAAGGGAGAAAAGAAGAATAATCGAAAAGGTGTTGATAGAAATATTTGACAAAAGCATATATGTACCTTTCAATTTTAAAAGTACATTTGTTACAAGCAAGCCTTAAATTTGTAAAGTAATTTTCACTGGGCTTAATTTAACTTGGCTCCATATAATTCACAATTCAAAAGTACATTTGTTACAAGCAAGCCTTAAATTTGTAAAGTAATTTTCACTGGGCTTAATTTAACTTGGCTCCATATAATTCACAATTCAAAAGTACATTTGTTACAAGCAAGCCTTAAACTTGTAAAGTAATTTTCACTGGGCTTAATTTAACTTGGCTCCATATAATTCACAATTCAAAGCTATTCTTTTTCTTTTATTAAGCTGTATTTTTGCCCTTTTTGTTGAGAATAATCTGAATTGCTACACAAATATATCAGCCAGATAAAATTACATAGACTAAAAATTCTTCTTTCATTCATAGACATTTGGTCTTGGCTTATATCCAGCAAATCTCTTTCATCCTGTGGCTATTTAAACATTCTCTTCGTTGTAAGTTGTACTTTTATTATCTATAAATGATGCTTCTTATTTTACTAATAAAGAAATCCGGATAAACTGAACTGATTGAACATCCGGTTAATTTTCCGTAATCTTACTACATTGAACAATAGAGCAACTAGTGATGCACTCTATTGCGACAAATTAATATGATAGAAATAACTGAACATTTCATATATCATTTGTATGAATATAAAAAATTTAGAAATATAAGGAGAACAGGAAATGATAGAAAACTGAACATCTAATACGTCTACGACGTGTGATCATCCCGATACGGATACAATCAACCGTAATTTAAACTTTTCCTTTCTATAGCAATAAATCAATTGTAACAAATGCTATCCATTACGATATTAAATGAATAATAGCAAAAAGTATATAAATGATGTAGATTCAAGAAGCATAGATTTAACCAATAATTTATCCAATGAAATTTATTTAATTAATGAACAAATACTTATTGTTTCTCATATAAGAAAATAAATTGGAAAAAAAAAAACCATTCTAATTAAAATATCAAAATTTGTTTGAATGTGAAAAGATTTTATATTATGAAGAATTTTCATGAACAATTAATGAATCTTTAATTAATCTCTTATTTGTTATATTATAGAAAAAAAAAAAAAAAAATCTATTTTTATTTTTCATTCGAAATACAAAAATTTTATAATGAAAATCTGTTTATGAATGAAAAATTCATGAATTAAAAACAATGGTAATAGAGTAATGTTTATAATTTTTATTAAACAAAATTAATTTAAATTTAAGAACCTCCTATGACACTTAGCCGAATATCGTTCCTCGTCTTCATCCGTACTGTTATTATTGTTACCTTTGATTTTCACTATTGAAAGTGTATCGTTCGTACTTCCAACATGTGCCATATATTCATCCTTCATTTTTTTTCCCTTTAACTCTTCTCGTACTGAATAACAATAAATTAATGAGTCCAAAAATCGATCAATTAAAAAGCATATTCCTAAAGGTAAAAGTTACGGAAATGAACGTACGTGAGAAACTTTATAAACGTAACGAATATTTCTCACGAATCAAAAGTGTGCTTTAAATTAATAAAGCAAATTCCGAAATATATTTATGGTTTCGATTATGTTGAAAGATTTATGAAAATATTATGCAAATATTAGCTAATATATATTATGCAAATGCCTATAAAATACAAAAATGAGAAGATGAAAAGTTCTATTTGTGAATTAAAAAAAAGATTGTTTTTGCTTAGCAATCATTAATATCAAACATTTGTTCAGTTTTCACTATGCAATTAACTTACAAATGTTTGGTGCAAATAAGGCATAACACTAATTATTAGTCAATTTTAGGCTCCAATTTTTATAGCCAAGCATCTGTCTATTCAATGAAATCAAACAGAATCATTTAATAATTAAAGTAATTAATTATTGCAATCCTACAACACTAATAATTCAATGTAAACTACTTTGTGTATTTCATTCAAAATTCTATCCAATTTATTCCCTATGTTTTTGTGAATTTTCGACACATTATTGATCATGATAAATGAATGTATAATTTCATTAAATTTTCACAATTTCTTAAAATTCAACAAAAGAAACAATGTTTGGCATTTTTTCAAAACTTCAAAAATTAGCATTCAATTTACTGTTATGAATAAAAAAATATTAAAATCTAGGAAATGTTTTCAAAACTATTAAAATTAATAATTTATATGTGTGTACGTGTATGTACGTGTATGTATGTGTGTATACGTGTGCGTGTATGTGTGTGTATATGCGTGTATGTATATGTGTAAGTATGTGTAAAACCGATAAAAATGATAGGAGAGAAAGTGTAGTAAAAAGCGATGCTGGCAATATACACACGGCGCCGGGAACATTTTCATAAAATTGGAGTGAGGCCGTGTTGGTGCCATCCATCTGTCTAATGATGGGATGCTACTTCCCCTTCCCATGCAATACCATTAACGCCGTTCCACTTATCCATCCAGCTGATCGCCAACAGACGGGCACCACCCTCCCAGCTGTCACAGACATACACACACACACGCACACACACGCACGCACACACACACACACACACACGCAAACACACACTCATACGCATACACATTTTAGTTTTTCATCAAAAAAAAAAAGTGCTAAATAACAGTTGGTTCAATCTTTTTCAATATGTGTATGTATGTGTGTGTGTATGTGTGTGTATGTGTGTGTGTATGTGTATGTGTATGTCTGTGTGTATATGTGTGTGTGTATGTGTGTCTGTATGTGTGTGTGTATGTGTGTGTGTGTGTGTCATTTCTGTCTACAACTAATGTTTGGATTTCACATAATGGTTAGGGTAAAAAGGATGAAGTGAATGAGAAATGAGAATGTTGGGGCAACTTTACCTATAACATACAATTCATCAACACTAACGGGCAATAGCAATGTTACCTTACTTGGTTCAACTACTACCACCACCACCACCACCACCACCACTACTACTACTACTACTATTACTACTACCGTCGTTACTACTAATTACTACTACTACTACTACGGGTCATGATGTTAATTACTACAACAATCATTAATCGTTCATTAGTTGGAATGACAGAAGACATTAACCAGCCTATCTCTATTACACTATAACATGAAAGGCAGGTAGGATAACAATTATCAGATTTATATTGAGAAATTGTTTATGATTATTTCATTCAAGAATTGATAAATCATGAAATGTTAATTTGAATGAATAATTGCTTTTGTATGGAAATTTTAAGTTTCATTTAAACATACACTTAAATTTCACTTAAACATACACTATGTGCTTTAATACTTTAATATGAGAAGGAAATGTAGGTTAATCATAATAATATCTCTATCACTTATAACTGAACTGCATAAATAATCATTGGAAAATTTTAATTTTAACAAATGATTTCCATAAATAATGTGAAAGAGAAGAACAGATGAAAAATAAGTATGACAATTTGAATGAATGATTATGAATGAGAATTTAAATGCAAAAATTAAAAACATGAAGGGAGATTTCAATTATGAAAAGAAAAATTCACTTTTGCCCATAGGGCAAAATAATTATAAAATAACAAAATAACTACTCAAATACTTGAATAGTTTGTTAAATATCAAATAGATTTTTGTTCCAACGTTCGTCTCATGCTCTGCATAGTATTGTTTTATGGACAAATGTTAATTAATAAATAGTGAGAAATGTTTTATTCCTTTTCGTATCTTTAGCACTTTATATTTTTTCATTTTACCATGTTTTCCTCCATTTTTTTAATTCATTAACTAATCATTCACCTTCATTTTTTAACTCATTAACTAACTAATCATTCACCTTCATTTTTCAACTCATTAACTAATCATTCACCTTCATTTTTTAACTCATTAACTAATCATTCATTACTCTTTCAATTTTCTTTTTAGTTATTATGCAATATAATTACATCCATGTTTTTTCCCTCATTTCCCTGAAACAGATAAAATGTAAATCACTAAAGTATAGCATTTATTTCATTGACAATGAAGTTTCGGTTAGATAACTGAAATACATTATACTGATACTGATCAGACATAACAAATGCTAATACTGAACTAAGCGAATCTGCTAAAATCTGATTTTCATAGAAATGAAATGAAAATATCACATTTAATCTGATGAAATGACAGTGAACATACGAAAAATATCATAAAACCATTGGACCCAAAAATTAGCAATCATAGTTGTTGAGTTGAGTTACCATTCCATCTGGCTTCGTCATCTGAATGTGATGAATCTTCATCGTTACGAAATCGCCGAAAGTTACCTTCCTAAATGGATTTTTTTTTTTCAAAACGTAACATCTTATTCTGAAAAATAAGAAAAATAACACGCATTTATAATACACCTTTGATGAAAGTAAAGATGCAAATTGCACTCAGCAAATTTATTCTTAGCTATCTAACATGATCTCGGTGATGTCCGCCATTTTGTTTTGTTTTGCGAACTTTCCTCGATACAGTGGTAGGATTGTTGGATTTAGTCGCATCGGTTAACGACGAAGTAGAAGCATTATAACCAAACATATAAAGCAAAATACGATACAGAGCTTGGAATGGAGAAATAATTGAAAACTGAAGTAATCCCATCCATTTGGAATCACCGTAAGTGGCCATTGTTCGCTTCTGTTTCTAAAATACTAATTTGCTGGCATCCATTAAAGTCAATAAAAAAAAAAAAAAAATTGTACTGAAATTCAAATAACTGATGTTAGTGTGAAATATCTGCAGAAGTAATTAAAAGTAAAAAAAAATTCTTAGAGCTTCTTTGAACTTTAAATGAGAATGAAATCCTGTTTGCTTACATCATTCAAAAGCTAGAGAACTAATACTGCCGAAAATAAAGTGCTGTCGTAGTTTTCAAAGATTTTTACAAAAATTGGAAAAAAGTGCAGGTCCTAATGATATTTTTTAAGCAAAAGCAATAGCAGAAAATACAAGTAATGAATAAACACCTACGGAAAGTACGAGGACAGTCGCGGACGGCGTTAAACCCAGCTCAGCAAATGTTTGTGTAGTATCAGGAAACTCTCGTCTTGGATACATCTGTACTATATAGAAATCATCACCTTGACGTCCATCCTAAAACAAAAGATTATGTGAAACTAGCAAAATACAAATTTCATGCGGGACTAAATCACTAAAACCAATATAAAACTGCTTAAGAGATCACAACAAAAACTATAGTTGTCATACCTGCTTGATTACTTCTACAAGCTGGGAAAACATATCTGCAGGAGCAAAATTATGTATCAAAGTGGAGCCATCGGAAAACTTGCACTGAATGCGACATTCTGAACTAAAAATCCAACACATATGTAAAAAACACAAGAAAAAGCTTGAAAAAATAATTGGAAATAGAATTTTTTCTTCTATTTTCTAGGTTCACCGGAATGTCTTTACTCTATTCATTGAATGTAATGCATCTTAACGCTAAATACGACTGTAAATAATTAAAAAATATAACATATCAACAGTAAGACATTTTACATGATTCATTTACCAGTATAAAGAAAAAAATACTTGTTTAAAACTGAAGACTGTATATTAATTTGATCTGCAGACTTTACTTTCTGCTTTCGCTCCATTAAATTATCTAACATTCCATTCATTCGCTCTTCTCTAAAAATATTTCATCAAACTTACTTTTAAAACCATTCAAATAATTCATTGTAACCATTGTAAAATCTTTTTAAAATTTTTTTTCTAAAAGGGAGACTTCCTTTCACTGTCTTCTCTCATTTAATTCCATCACTTACTTATCTGCCTTAATCTGCTGGCGAATTTTCTTTAGGTAGGCTTCTTGCTCACGTTTTTCGCGATTCTTCTTTTCTATCATTTCACGTCTTTCGCGTTCTTCATATGACATCTTCAAATGTAAGAATGTGATTTATTGTCACAAATATTGGAAATAAAGCAGCTGAAATTAGGAATCAACTAGAACTAACACCATTCGAGCCCGTTACTAACCTTGGTTTCTGCCATTAATTTGCCCAAATTTCTTCTTTCGATCTCTTTCTGATTTTCCTCATTTTTTTTCCTAGCTTCGTCTTCTTCGCGTTTCTTTTCAATTAGTTCATGCGCTCTAAAAAACCAAAAGCTGCATGAAACAAATATAAATAAATATAGAAACCAACGTACCTCTATACATGAAAAAACATTGCGTTTTAAAAGTTTTTGTAATTATTCTATATAAGTAAATTAAAAAAAAAAAGAAATTATAAGCTTTTATATTAATTAAAAATCACCTTTTTATCTTTTTATCTATGTTGACAACAGCAGATTCTTGTCTTTCTATTTCTTCATCTAGTTTATTATCTACAGTTGATGCGGATGATGCAGATTGATGGGCAGCATTCAAAGTCTGTAACAGACATGAAACACTAAACCCGAATTTCTTGATCGCCATGAATTGCTTAACGCCACTATTACATAAATGGTAAGTTGCTAATGACTTTTTTTAGGCCAGCTGACGAAAAAAAAGTGAAGTTTGTATGGGTTAAACAGTAGAGTAAAAAAAAAATGAAATCGTAGCAGATATTCGAGCAAAACAACGGTTTCTGAAAGTAATTCAACGATGAAAACTACTTGCATTCATAGCAATCTTAAGTCTCTTTGCAAAGATTTCTTCATTCAGTTCATCAGTGATTGTAATAACATCTAGAGGCTTCCCTTTCAAGTCAATAACATATGATGCTGGTACAACAAACACGGGATCTGAAATCATTCAATTGTAAATTTTTCCAAAAAGTAATTTTCCTCGAAAAAAGAAAAATCAAAAACGAAGTCATGCAGTGATACAAATTTGTGAATAAACTCGAATAGTTTAATAACGCTGGCTATATCATGTTCTGGGAATCTAACATCAAACTGAGATTATGGTGACATCACAACATTTGTTGTATTTCATTAACAAATAACTTTATTAGTATAAATGTAAGAAGAAAACTAACATATCTGGCCAAATTGTTTAGCTGTTTCGGTTCCTTGAAAAATACGTATGCCTACTAAGGCTGGCTGACAAATATTATTATCAATATTATCCCAAAGCTGAGCCATTCGCATACTTTGTTCATCTTTATTCTCTAAAATAGTTAGTCAATACATTCAATCACTGATACATCAAGTGTGTCTTGTTTATTGATATATCAGTGTACCTTGTTTATTGATGTATCAGGTGCATCTTGTTTATTGATGTACCAGTATACCTTGTTTATTGATGTATCAGGTATATCTTGTTTCAAATATCCCATCTTTTTTTTTTTTTATTAAAAATAGGATACTTCCGCAGTTCTTTCACGATCTCTCAGGGCTATTTCGGTACTCCTTGTTTTATCATACATGTTAACCAATTTCAACAATTCATATTACAAAGTTTATAACAGATCCAATTAGGATGTAGTTTTTTATGAAAGGAAAAATACATAAATCAGTTACTGAAGAAACGTACGACATTTTGCTGTTATTTCTAATTTCCTACCAACAATTTCAATTTCAACATTAAATTAAACATAAATACTTACCCGGTGGTTGTTGAATATTAACGATGAAAAGCGCATTTTGTTGGCGGCTTATGGTGATCGCTTCAGCTATTCCTCCTTCAAACCATCTCATACTTCCTTTCTTGCCTACAAAAGAACTAACAGTTGTTCCAAATTAAATGCACTACTCTTCAGACATTAACCTTTCATCCACGTAATAGCTTTCCAGACGTAATAACCACACGTAATAATCTTTCACACGTAACAAAATGTCATGCCTAATTCGTACATTTTGAATGACATTATCAATTGTAAGTTCCATCAAAATGCCGTATTTTCATTCATTGAACTCTTTTTTTCTACTCTCCACCATTGATAATATGTTACATATAGCTAACTACCAATTCATCAATTCTATTAATCATCAATTCTTTCAATCATTAATTCTACCAATCATTAATTCTATCAATCATTAATTAATTATTAATTTATTAAAATGCAGTATTTTCCAAATTTCATAACTTCCTGCTATTCACTAAACGACTATACTATACCTCTACACCTCAAATTCTTTCTATTTTTTTTTCATTTTCATTATAAAATTTTTGCAAGATTGGTTTGATGCAATACAGATAGCTCTGTGCAACTGTGTCATCGAAGGACATCAATATTGATTTCTGAAAGATTAGAATTGCTGTAACGTGTCTGTTGCGTACGGTTATCACGTACGTGTACAGTTGTGTTTGCTCATTTTTTCAAAGTTAATGTAAACTTTATGAAAAAAGTGATTTTTCCATGCAGTAATATTATTTGAACTTATCTAACGATTGAATGATTAACGAATTATTCGTTTACGTTGATTGGTGAAAATTAATATGAAGTCAAAGTATATATGTGGAACATAGACTTTTACTTGGTAATGAAAATCGATCCTTGTAAATATCAGTCCTTAAGTAAAATCAAACTTTTGAAGGTTGGTAGAGGTAGAAACTGCAGAAGGATTATGGAAAAAGAAAGAATCGTGGAAAAGGAAGAACAGAAACCGGTGATGGATCAGCGTGGCAAATACAGCCTAGTTGATTTTGGCCTGGAAGAAGTTGAAGAGGAAATCCGCATGGAAAAAATTCGACAAGCGTCACTAAAATTTTCATGGGATTATTTATCACAACTTTTACGTCGAAATCTTATGGTGCGTTTATTTATAATGACGTTTTTCTTTTGCAGTCTCGAGATTTTAAAAACTGTGAACTGTGGGGATTTTTTTTTTTCCGAACAAGTTTCTCAAAAAAAAAAAAAAAAAAAGAATATCATTTTTGAGAGAATTTTGCCACAAGTTACTCAGTCCCAAGGATTGGTTTAGAATATCACATATTTTCAGCTGTTATGTTATTGGAAATGCAGCTTGTGTTTCTGTATAGTTGTTTATCCTTTTATGTTCGCAGTATTTCATTTTAACTGCTCGAACAATTTTGTGGAACGAATTTACTGAAGTGGATGTGTAAAGAAGAGACATGAACCACATGTTCTTTGATCTTTGTTTAAGGTTTTAGTATCATTTGCTTTTCGGTTCGGCATGGGATTTCCTTAATGCTGGAAAGATTAAGAAATGAATGACAGTCTGAAGAAATTTGAAAAGTTAGGGAATGCATGATGATTTGCAGGAGAAACGTTTTGTACTTACTGCTGAAGATAAGGAGGATTTGATGCAAGCAGCTTCCGATATGAGGAAGCACATGCCGTCAGATAGTGATCGTGATTTATCCACACATTTACGACATGTTGCTGAAAGCTTATCGTAAGTGTTATGTGATAATCGGTGTATAAAATATCCTGGAAAAATGGACACAAATGCTTCTCAATTCTGACATATTCTGAAATTGATTGACTTTTGGATTATGAGTTTGTTTGTCCAGTTCCTGAATATTTTGCTATTCATATCTTGGTCATGAAGCATAAATTTCTTTTATCGGTATTTTTATATTTCCTTACTTCAGGAGTGAATTCCAAACTCATCCAGGATATTACAAAATTCGAAATGCAGATTTTTCACTTGAAATTACTGTTTCTGCTGATGGCCAACAAATTACTAGTTGTTCTGTATCCTGGTTTGGCGAGCGAGCGGTGGAAGCGCAAGCACTTCGACTTTATGTTTCTCGAAACAGATGGGATCTTGTACATACGGCATTGACAACTATGTTTCATCTTGTCCCATCGGAATTGTCAAGGTGGTGTCTAGATTTTCATTCATATTTAATTAATCATTCGTGTTCTTACTCCCTGCGTTTTCTGCATACCGATGGAGTTTATTATTTATAAAATATTATTAAAATCTATTCAAGTGAAAAATTTTTCTTCTGCAGGGACGAAAAGATCTATTGTTTGCGATCACTGGAATACGCTGAAAAAGATCTTCTGAACATGTGCGGAAGTGCTTCATCAATTTTCGAACAAATAAACGGTGGTATTTTGGGTCTTTGCAAACCGCGAACTGAATCAATTCCATTCACTATTTATCCATTTGTCGAACCGGTAATCTTCTTGGATCCCGCTTCCGGTAATATCATATCTCCAACTGATGAACAAGGTAAGCTGCTCTATTCTGAAAACGCAGAAGATTGAAGACCTTCAGTTTTCCAGACTTTGCGAAGTGTAACATGTAAAGCTACTTGCTACAACTATATAACAATTAATATTACATGTAAAACCTCAGTTGAGTGCTTTTTAGGTTTAGCGAGTTTCGATGAGCATTTCCAATACTAAGACTGCTTGGTTATTTCTATTTCTGCATAGTTTGATTTCTTGGTCTATTTTTGAGAGACAATAATGAATGCTGTCATTCAATGATCATACTTCATTTTTGGAGTTTCCGTTCAATTTGATATCTTGTTAAAGAGCTAGTCGTGATTGTATTACTTTGATGGCATTACACCTGTTGAATCCGAGACAATCATTACATTACTATCAATTTTTCAGTGTTATATGATGTAGAGCCGTATCTTCAATTATGCATTGTTTCGAGTTCAACTCCGCAATTCTTGCCGGACACCACACTTTTTGCACAGTATGCATTAATTTTTCATTTACATTAACATATGAAAATTTCTCGTAAAGTTTAACCACTTTAGTAATCTGAATATTTTATAGTGGAGAATGGCGCAATGCTATGTCAGGCCGTCAGTTGCCGGCTGCATTTTGTCTGCGCTTTTCAAGACCAATTATATTTTCATCGGCTGCAATCAAAAAGCTTTCAAAAATTGCTTCAGTTCAATTGAATGTTGAAGGCTCACACAATTTATACCAGTATTTATTGAATGAAAGCGAGGTAAGCGTATGTTTTCTGCATTTGTTGTAGATCTTTTCTTGCATATTTGAAGAAAGCGTTAAACTGATTTATTTCTTCCTGTTAACTCAAGTATGAGCAAACATGAATGAGGAGTTTACGGCATTAAATGAGTCTGATTAATTTGACTGATTATTCAACTTCTGAAGCATTTCTCTGAATTTTCTTGCATTTTTCCCATCCGTCTATATCTCTTGGTGATATTTGGTAAATTTTTGCAGGAATGTCGTGATCTTTTTGTTCGTTTACCGGGCTGTTCGACACAACACTATATTTTTGATGATTCTATGATAAATTCACAGGACGATGGCATTTTGAGACAGGTGAAGTAACTAGCGTTAACAAGTTTATTCGATTGAAAACTGTATGAATATCCCGAAAGTTCCAGACGGATCTGAAAGTTATATTTCTTGCCAAAAATGAAGTATTATATTATGAGTAACTTTAAGATATCTAAGTCTTTCAGATACCATTTGCTCATTTGCAAGATGTAGTTTTTCTTGTGAGCATTATTCGAACACAGTTGGCTCATAATGCATTTTTCGAAAGCCTTGTGAGAGCACACAGTCGTAGTGGATGTGTTGATGAAAATGTTGTTGATATTCGCATCGCATCTTCTTTCATCGATTCTTTTGATCTTCAGTTTCTCCTGAAGAAGAATCTCTTTATAGGTAATGCTTCCGAAAAGTTTTTATATTACGAGATAAAAACGTGCCCATTATGATTTCTAAACGCAATTTCCTCTGCTTTTTTGCACATATTGTTAATCTTCTACATATTCAGAGATATATTTGGATAATAAATCCGTATTCTTATAATTTATTTCTTTGCTGGAAATCTTTATTTTCGACTTCTCTTCGAACTTATTTTTAGCATTGTAAAATATTTGGAAAAAAGTAATCATCAAGAATTCCTCGGTGACATCGCAATGACTTAACTGATTTTTTGAAAAACAAAGAAAAAAAATTTTTTTTCAGCTCGTGTTAATGTATCACCGTCAAACATTAATGTTTCACTGGAATGTGTTATAAATGGAGCAGTACTTCCGGAATCGCAACATGCCACAGCTATTCTTGCAAAGTAAGGATTAGATTTCCAACAGCTGAATGTCTTGAAGTTATAAGATGCAGAAAATTTTTTTGTAAAAAAAATATTTTTGATTTAGAATGGCAATCATTTTAAAACTATATCAAAATTTGTGGCATTTTGTGCTATATCTGGATTGGCAATCGTAAACTTAATACTTTTTGACACCTCACTTAACTCAGTAAATCAAAATTTAAACTTTTTTTGCTACAGGAGTTGGTCACTGGCAGTAATGATGAGAAGTGTTTTGCGACGTGGAGGCGCCATTTCGTTGGCTGCGCTTGAAAAACCATTTGTGATGAACGAAAATGTTGATAATAAATGCGACGTTAAAATATCACAATCTTGGTTGTTTGTTCCAAGCATAACGGACAACAGCATTAATTACAACAAAATAGAACACGAATACGTGGTGGATGAACAAATTAATCTTGACTGTTCACGTGATAGCAAAACCTTAGGAGGGCAGTCGCAGCTGTCTTTATTAGCACTTTTCAAAGAGCTTGAAAAGATAGAAGAACTGATACCACCTCAGAAGCCCATGAACGGAGCGCAACAATGTATGGCACCTCCACGTAACGAAATGCTTGCACCACGTACGAGTCGTATCCATTCTGAAAATACGATGACGATCAATGCCTTCTCTGTCCTGGTACATTATTTCTGTTCTAAATTTTGCGAAAATTCTGGAATTCACATTCAGTACTGGGGATTTCAGTTTCAATGAAAATAAATATGTCCGGGTTTCTAGTCAACTGTGACTATACGAAATTAATATAGATGATAGTTCGTTTAATAACGATAGGATAATAAGATTCCAGAGCGTATTAGAATGCCACTAAGGGATACGTTGAAGTGGTCGGATTAAGTGTATAGTTCTTATTTTTTTTAAAATACAATAAGAAACCTACAGTTCAACTTATTCAGTACAGCATGACATAGATGCTTTACTGTTCTGAAATAACAGGAGTTACTTCTGGAAATGGAAGTGAAAGCTTACACAAGAGACAAGTTAAAATTATTGCTTTACACGCAAAATTGAATGCAAATACATTCGAAAAGTAACATTTGGTGTATTTTAAATATAAAATGCAATGAAAGACAGAAAAACAAAACAAAGCGAAGCAGGTTTTGAGCCAAGACAGGAAGAGGACATGTGTATGATTCTATATCAGAAAAGGGAGTTTCGATACTGATTCAAAGTTTGGAATTCAAACTAATTCAAAGTTTGCGTCTGCAAATGATTGGTGGATGATTCGGAAAATTATATTATTGTATCGTTCCACAGTTTGTGACTTTTCTTTTCAAAGATGGAGCAACTGGCATTTCCTCGAGAGTGATCTTCTATTTTCACTTCTTTATCTGCACTGCATTGGAATTACCTGATTTAGGAAAGCAAGCAGTTCTTCATACCATAATTATTAAATTGCTGTTTTGGTGATAAGAAGATGGCTGAACCAAGTACTTAAATATTAAGTGATTTATTGTGGGGGGGAGGGAGTTTTTAAATCTTAACTTTAGCAAATGTATTTTAAATCAGTTTTCTTTTTGAGTTTTGAGACATTTATTCAAATTTTGAAGGATGCAATTTGTGACATGGCAGCAAGTATCGATGATGGTGAATCGAATATTTCCGAGCATAGTAGTCATTCATCTACTGTAGAGCGTTGTTCACCGTCCACTAATGAGGCAAGTTTTTTTGTATGATGGAAATGAAGAGGTAGATAGAATCCAGTATTTTTAAATAGGACATTTAAAATATTTGGGGATGTAATAGATTCAATGAATTTAAAATTTTATTTTCTAATTCGAATCTGGAATTTTTAAATACTGAAAATGACTTAACTGAATTATCAAATTGGCTTGTTTTTTGGCAAATAGTTCTAATTGGACATACTTAATTTCAATATCGCTTTGTAGAGCCAAAGGCTTCGGCCACAAATGCCACCACAATCTTCATCACCAGTTAGCGAGCGTTATCGTGCTTCTCAAGCAGGAAATTTTTCGCAGCTCTCACCGCTCGATATTGCACGCCAACGTCTTGCGGTTCATTTTTATTTAGACTTTTCACTTAACATTTGGGGGTGCAGTAATGGTGCGTAACATAAGAATGTTTAGCGCGAGAGCAAAAAATCTAAAAAGAGCCGGAAAAAAGATTGGAGGACAAAAAGGGGAGAAATTGAGTTCTCAGTATATGAACATGCAACTTATAATATTTTATATAAAACACATAATTTTATTGCGTACAACGGTTCGCATTTTCAGCAGCAAGCACCGATGAGTAATCCGACAGATGTCTTTGAATTCGATGATCCACCTCGTATAAATTCAGCAGCAGGTTCAATGGGAACATCAACTCAGCAGTTCCATTTTCCGGAAGCAGGGCAAAGTCCATATCCCTTTGCAGCCATGCCAAGTACTAGAGGTCCATTGAGTGTTCAGCCGACTTTGAAGCGTCGAGGTCGAGGTCGTAAAGCGGGAAATGTAGGTGATCGAATGTTGGATTCAACTCGACCAATTCTTGATCAAAATGTTGGCTTAATGTTTCGGGGTATGAATATTCCGACGCGCAAGCCTCGAGGTAATGTATTTTTTAGTTTTCTGGAAACACATTTAAGTTCCCACAACTGCTGGTTTTTGTTTTATGTCAGTTATTTGCATTCATATGGAATCCTACTGTAAAGTTAAGGTTTAAAAATCTCTGTTTTATAGGAACTTCAGCAACAAGGCGTCCTCGAAGACCACGGAAAGCTGCTCATATGCCTGCATCTCCCGCACATTCTCATCAGTTTACCATGAATCGCCATATGTTGCAACGTTCCTTTTCTGAAATGCCACCTTATCCTTCACAAATGCCATCCGGTAACGAAAATATTTTTTAAATTATTTGCTGGACAGCAAGTTCTTAATTTTTTGTTTGGCTCATTTCTTCAGGATTTTACGGTTATCTTAAGCCGAACTCACGAGTTAAGCAGAAATTAACGGATTGATGAGTGAAATAAAATTAGTTATGTTATAGCAAAATACCATTTTATAAAACTTGCTTGAAATTATCCACGAATACCACTTTTGAATGGTGAATATATAGGTACTAGTATAAAAATTGATAAAATCCTTGTATAACTTTTTCTACCGAAAGATTTTGAACTCACTAAGTTGTTATACACAGGATACTATTTTATAAAATTATATCATCTCCCGGTGCACGAATATCATCAAATCTGACAAAGAAGTGTGGATAGCCAGGTTATAGTTCAAATTGAAAATAATTCATCATCTGATGATGATTTTCTTCATTTATAGTCAGCTTATCACAAGAAAATCGACCAGAAGTTTCCGAATTTGATGGAACCGAAGAATCATCAGATGAGGAAACTGACCCACCGCCTCCTGTTGCGATACCGCAACCATCATCTCAAGTTACTACCAATAGCAATACTCCGTTGCCACAAACAACCACCGTCAGCAATTTTCCTTCCTCATCGACAACATTATCATTAGTCAATAAGACTTCGTCATTAGCTGCCGTTTCATGTCTTCCATCCGTTTCACCGAGGTTCGTTCGATTTGTTTATGCTTCAGATATTTAGTATTCATCGGTTTTTTTCTGATTTATTCATCTTTGATATTATGCAAGTTTTCGTTAGATAATTGTAAAATTTATAAGTACTATTTTCCACTGTCTCTTCCAATAATAAACTCAGTTTTCATAAAAAGATTAATCTTTTCTATTCAGCTTCAGTGATTTTCTTTATTCATTATTTTATTCCTCTCCTTTGCTAACTGTACAGTTTCATCTTTGAATCATTTTACATTAGTTTTGGATATTTCAAGATGAATTTATGCTCATATCTTTGAGAATACCATCCCAAAATATTTAGAATCTGAATTTATGTTGAGTAGTATTTGATTGTGTAATTTAACATATCTATTTTTTTCGCTACTTAACATTGACTTGTTTTCCCGGATGGACTGTACTGCAAATATGTTTTATTTTATTTCAGAAATGCAAAAATTCTGAACTTTTTTTATATTTGCAGTGGTCCAGCAACCGAACTTACACCTTTAACCAGCTCATCTCCAACAACAACCAGTAACAGTTCAGTGCAGTCGGCGACATTCTTAGCTCATAAAGCGCGTAAAGGAAGTCTAGAAGCAGTAGTGGGGAAGTTACACTGTAAAACAGTGCCAGCAAGTAGCAACAGCTCGACAACATCAAATCCGTATTTAGCATCAGATTTATACGATGATGAATCGGAACCAGTCAGTAAACCGCCTGAGATAGTGATTTTTTAAATATTTTGCTTAAATTTGGTTGAGATAACTGCAAATTTCATATATATTTTGGGAATTTTTGTTTACTTCGAATTTTAGTATTTTGGTATTTTGACCTTTTGCAGAAATAATTTATGTTAGCACACTTTTTACCAAATTTTTTTATCATAGGTATCAGAAAAAGATCGTTTATCGGTATTTTGAATCTATGCTGTAATGCATTTAAAAAAATTGAATTTGTTGTCTAAAATATACTATTTCCGGAAGTTGATTGATAGTGTAGAAAAGAGAAAACAGCAAAGAGTATTATGTTACTCTTAAACTTTTGCTGATGGTTATACGAAAGTTGATTGCATTGCAGCCAGCCCCTGCTAAGCGTGATAGTCCGTCAATATCGACATCATCTCCCGGTGCACGAATGTCACCGAATTTGACAAAGATGAATGTGGAACAGCCTGGTTATGGGTCAGAGTTGAAAATAATGATTAAATTGAAACAACAAGCGTCAGCGCGACCAATTACTGGACCATCGCAGGCTTCATCGAGTGGTGTACCATCGTTAGTACATTTGATAATTTTCCTTTTCTTAATTTTTGCTTAAATTATGAATAACAATTACTTTCTACAGATTAATTTTATTGTCGCCTATTTTATCTCTAAAATTTATGTCCTGAATAGGTCTATGCGCTTAGTTGGTCAGCCACCCTCGTCATCAAGATCAAAGGAAGAGAAAGCACTATTACGACAAAAACAACTGAAAGAGAAAAATCGATCTGCGCTAGATGAACGCACTCGTAAAGCGGGTAAAAGGGAACGTAAAGGCGAACTTAGTAGCAGTAGTAAGGTATGTAATATTCAAAGTTATAATCAGATATCATATTGGAAATGATCTATCAAGGGTGAGACTTGGTTCTGAGATTTTTAAGAGCTGAAGGAATTTAATGGTTTTCGGAAAGTGGTACATGAACAATATTATAGTTTAATCTAGAATTTTATGTATCAAGTTGAAGGACTTTGATGTAATTGCATTTGATACCACAAAGCATTTCTTACAATTCAGGATTGTACTTGGTTTAAAGAAATTAATTTTACATAGGTTTGTTGTTATATTGATCAAACCATTTTCCGGTCACTGATATGCATGAAAATCTATGTGGTAAAGCTAATGAATTCTTTCAGAAATTGAAACTGGACCGACCATTAAGCGAACAAAAAACAACAACGACCGTTTCGCCAAAAGTTGAATTTCCACAAGCACTTGCATTTGCAAGTCTTAAAAACTTTAAAATACCAAAGGTAATCATCTTTCGATTTCAAAATGAAAATGGGTGCCTTTGCCTCTTAAAAGTACAAGCTATAAAGGATCATGCAAATACATGAGTTGTAGAATAGTGTAATTATTACCTGTAATGGTGAGAGGAGTGAATCTTATTTAATGCAGCGAAGTTTATATGAATTTGTTGCGTGGAAAATTGAAATTTGTGCTTATGATTATTTTAATTTTTGTGTAATATAGAGAATGAATTAGGTAATGGAAAATGAAAAATGTGAAAGTCCGACGCCGACAACAACAACTCCAGCTGTATCTACTCCATCATCTTCCGGTGCGCACTTAAACATTGGCCAAAATTCGGGTTGTTCATCGATGCAGGTAGTTTCTTCAGCATCATTATCAGCAGCAACAACAACAACTACGGCAACAGCAGCGCTATCATCGTCTTCATCCACTGGAACGTCTTCGATATTTCCACCCAAACCGAAATCAATTCTGAAGTCACCTGCTGAACCACCTCCGCCATCACTTTTCCGGGGAATGGGTGGTATGCCACCAATGCTACCCGGCCGACGACCATTACTGCCGGATCCGCGAAATGTAATCCATCATCCACCAAGGTTAGAGCAAATCTTGTTGACCGTGTACTGATACTGTTAAGATGCTTGATAAACAATCCGTAGAAATTCAGTATGTTTTGTAATATTTCATTAAAGGCCTATTTTAATTTATCAGATGGTCGGATTATTAGTGATTGAGACTAACTACCGTGGACTAGCTACCTAACTACCGTTACATGAACATGTCTTCGGACTTCAAGCAAATCGAAGCTGTGGGAATGAGTGAAATTTAGTAAACCAAGGAATAGTTGTGTTTTGACCTATATTTGTGTTTTTGTAGTTTTTCCTTTGAAGCTGACTGATATTGTTACGGGCGCGAGATTATCAGTGCTCGTCTACTGCTCTGATTTTTGATCCGGTGGCACTGAGACGGGAATTGAATAGTTCGCACCAAGTAACTCACTTATACTTGAAATTGATTTTCTTTTCAGTATGACGAACAATTTCACAGCTTTAGAATCGCTAGATACACACTAGATGATAGCTTATTTTCTGAAAGATTGACAGTTGCAGAAATCAATTTAGGCCGTTGGTTGCATTACCTCGGATGATACCTTCGGTCCTGAGTGGTGCAAATTTCATGCCACCACCTTCGTCATCAGGTCGTTGGATGTCATTGGCACCACAACGACAGCCATCACCTAGGAGTTCATCGAGTGAGCAGACCGGTTCTACTTCCACCGTGTCCGATACAGCTACGCCTATGTCCAAAATGCAGGATAGTCCAACAGAGGCTCTGAAAATTGTTGCTGACGAAGAGTAGACTGAAGATACAAATTTTTTTGACCTATCAATTGTAAATTATTTTCTTAGCTTTTTAAGAATTTTATGTACAAAATGTAATGACCATCTTTTGTAGCATTTCTAGAAAACTACCGGTAGTATGAAGTATAGATATCGATGTCGAGATTATTCTGAAGTTATTGCCGACTTATTTATTGTATTTATTGATTGTTTTGTTCATCTCGGATTTCCTATTTGTTTTCAGTTGTTGTTTGAGTGGGATGGAAAAAAGTTAAAAGTTCGATAGATCAAAGCTTTCTTTGCAAAATGGCAGGGAATTAATCTGAAATACATATCCTAGTTCTATGATACTTTTCTAATTTTTAGCCTTTACTGAATATGGATAGGAAACAGTTAGGTATAGTTAATTCCGAACAAGAATATAAACGTTTCAGTTTTTTTATATGGTATTAAAGTATTTTTTTTCACTGCATACTATTCTTACGTATATCATAAGTGGCATTATAGCTAAAATGATGATTAGAGAAAAGCATAATCCAAGAAGTTTGATAATAATATCCGTTGGAATTCAGTTAGAATTTACTTGTTGAAATTAAAATTTCGATTTACTAAAAAGCTTTTGAATTTAGCTTAATAAAAAGGCCTAAGTAATTTTCGATTTTCGAAATTTTTAATCTTTCTAGCTTATTGCTAAAGAAATATAAGAATGAAGGAATGGAAATGATATGAGATTTTTAATGATGAGATTTTGTTTGAGAAATTTTGCAAAGTGTTAGAATCTTTTATTAAAATGATTCAACCGTTTCAGTTCTATTTGTAAAAGTTTAACGGTGATGAATGAGTATCATTTACTGATTCATAATTAGTCTTGTCCGGTTGGTTTTCTCTTACATTCCTCTTCATATTTCTTCATTGTCTAGGTAGGAATGAGTGATAATGATAGATAAAGATAATTTATATCATATCTTTTCGACATTTTTACTTCAATACAATCGATATAAGAATGAAATTGTTGAATGAAAGAGGAGTGAATGTGGTGACAGATTTGATGAAATTATGATGTAATTATAACATATTTATTCTATTCTCTTTTTTATAGTAATTTTTTTATTTTAAAAATTAATAATTTGTTTGATGACATTTGTTATTTAAAAAAATTGCAACAAATTTAAGATAGAAAGGAGAAAAGTGCAAATAATTTGTAATCACAAAGTCATCTGATTGCATTTGTTAAAAAAGAATTGAAAATTTATTGATTCAATTTATTCATCTCTTCTATTAAAACAACTTTTCCACATTTTTATTGTTAAGTTTATCCATTTTTTCCATAATTGAATTATTTTTTTAATGGTCACATTAAATTCGAAAGAAAGACATTATCTGCAGTGGTGATTAGTAGTTAATTTATTGGAATTTTTGGAATAAAATTTATTTAATTTCATTAAGAAATTATCGACTGATTTTTGATATCAATTATGCTTACTGCTAATTCGAATAATCACTAAATTCTATCATAATAACATAAGCGAGTAAAGTATACGGTAGGATTAGATGATAAGAAAGCATTAATGACCAAAATACTTTTTTCTCGAAGCCAAAAAATCTCGAATTAATTCTATGAAAAATTAAAGCATGGATAATTTTTACGGTAGTAAAAGCAGTCAATGTATTGCCAAGAATTTGATAAAAAGTATGAAATATGCTTTGAAAAAGTTTAAATACATTAATATCACTAATTAACTAATTAACATGGGAGAGATTAGGAGAGACTGACCTCAATATTAAATTCCGATTACTGAGGTTGACCTCAGTTGACCTCAGTCATTAAGGATATAAAATTTGATGAATGATGGATAGAGAGAAGTACTGAGGCAATCTATCTATACGACAACTGATATTCGTGAATGTTTCTTTTTGTTGAAGTTAAGTAATTAATAATTAAAGTACATTTCAATTATTCTATCCAATCATTTCCTCTCTCTCCTCTCTCTCTCTCTCTCTCTCTCTCTCTCTCTCTCTCTCTGTATGTCTTGCTGTCTACCTGTATTTAATATTAAATGAGGGAAATATTTGCTTACATTTAGCCTTTTTTTCTATTTCTTATACATTTCATCTATTCCTAAGAATACTTTTCTTTTAATTTATTTTTTTAAAATTCTTTAAAATATCTTTTCTCTGTTCATAATGAAAATAAACAATTATGAGAGAAGCAAAGAGAGGAAGAGAAGAAAAGAAAGAAAAGGAAGAGAAAGAGGAAGAGAAAGAGAGAGAGAGAGAGAAAGAGAAATAGAAAACAACTGTTATTTCTTCCTCTCATCGCTTTTTTTTTTCGATAAAAAAAACAAAGTTCAAATGGTTGCTATGTTTTTTTTTGTTCTAATATTACAATCTTTTCCTTCTTTCTCTCTCTTTCTGTCTTTCTCATGACATGTTATAATATTTGATATGCTATCTTTTATCTCTCTTTCTCTTTCTTTCAACTAAAGGAAAATCAATCACTTCCTACATACCCATCATCTATTGCTGAATCATTAACAAACTACTGCCCTATCTATTGCAATGCCTCAGCATATTGACGTGAATGCATATGTGTGTGTGTGTGTGTGCGTGTGTATGTATGTGTGTGTGTATGTATATATGCGTGTATGCGTTAGGCTTAAACGAGGCGGTATGTGAAGAAAGTTGAAAAGAGCTTAGAAAGACGTGTATCGTGCAGTTTCTTTCGTTAAGTGGAAGCTTCTCTTTCTTTATTTCAACTTAAGTGCTGTAAGTTATATATATGTGTGTGTATATATGTGTTGTATGCATGCTTAATAATTGTTCATTTATCGAAAATCTCTATTGGTTAATTTGGTTTGGCAAACAGTATCGAGAGATTCGGGGAGGAGTATCAAGAGATTCGGGGAGGAGTATCGAGAGATTCGGGGAGAAATATCGAGAGATTCGGAGAAGAAAGTATTGAAAGATTCGAGAATGAGTATTGAGAGATTGGTCGAAAGAGTGTCGAGAGATTCAGAGAAGAGTATCGAGAGATTCGGAGAAAAGTCGAGAGATTCGGAGAAGAGAGTATCGGGAGATTCGGGGAAGAGTATTGAGAGATTCGGAGAAGAGAGTATCGAGAGATTCGGAAAAAAGAATATCGAGAGATTCGAGAAAGAGAGTATCGAGAGATTCGGAAAAAAGAGTATCGAGAGATTCGGGAAAGAGAGTATCGAGAGATTCGGGAAAAAGAGTATCGAGAGATTCGGGAAAGAGAGTATCGAGAGATTCGAGATGTGTAGAACTCATTTTAGGCAAGAGGGATTTTTGCAAGACATTAAGATATTTGTTTTTTTTTTTTTTGGCATTTCAATTGCTTTGATTTTCATTTTAATTAATATGCTATAACATTCTCTGCTATATTTCTTTCATTTATTCTTAGAGATTTTTTAATAACCAGATTTCTCTTTTCTCTCTCTCTTTTCCTCTTACTTACTGTAGTCTCTTTTTCTTTTTCCTTAGTAACTATTTATGTAATAATAATTTAACTAAATGAAACTTTCACTCATTTTTCATAAAATCATTATTCTTTTGTCCAATTTCATTTACCGCTCTTTATACTTTGTTCTTTAATCTTCGTACAATTTATTTAGCGCCGCTATAAGTAGTAAAATCCCTCACATTATTCTTGAAAAACTTTCATTTTTCCTTCATAGCTCATTTTTCGTAGTGAAATCGAAAAAGTTTAACGACCACTTTTCGTCTTATGTTTGCTCTTAGGCTTTGTCAATTAAGGAAGCCTATTGCTTTGTCCACCCCTGTCGCTGACCTCTATGTTTCTCTTAAACTTTATCAATTTTAAAGAAACCTATTGCTTTGTGCACCTTATCGTTGACCTCTCCTTTCTTTGCTGATGTTTAATGTTGTAATTATGGTAATAGTTATTTAGCGTTTCAGGTTCTTTTGTTTATTATTATTCAATAGGTAAGTACATTTTGTTCCCATTCATTTTGTTTGTTTTGGTGAATGCAGTCAGACCTCTTCACTAAATACTACATTATCAATGGTCGTGGTGCTTCCAATACTTCAAAGCACATTATTGATAAGGGCAACAGTAGTACTGCTGCAATTGATGCTGATACTGCTGCAATTGATGCATCATCTACTACGGTAATGCTTGGAATGAGCTAAAGTTTTTATTTTAAAAACTTACTGTGGGGTATTTTTTTTCTATCTTCAATCTGTTTCCCACTCAGTTTTTTCCTCCCAACGAATCTATTAGTGATGAATTGAGAAAGAAAGCAAGCTACTAGTAAAGTGATATATGAGTGATCAGATAGAAAAGCTAACTCTACGATACTACCATCACTTAGTGCCAGTCAGTAACTTATCAATTTATCAGCATATCCTGAAAACTGAGTGATTTGTTGTCTGCATGATTGGTAGTGAATTCTTTGGTTTTGTTCGTGGTATATTGTATGTAATAATTTTAATTTTGCTTGCAAAAATGCATTAAATTTTATTTGCATAATCAGATAATACTATTTAACTATTGTTGTAATCTCAATTTGATGTTAATGTCATTGTGACGAAGAGATTTATAACCAATCATATGTTATTCTCTTATAATCGTTGGTCGTTTTACAAAACGATTTCTTTAAAATCATTTTTCAGAAGTATCTTTCTTTCTTTTGATCATCCATTTCCATTTCATTTCATTTCATTATATTTATATTATAATACTATCCATTTCTTGCTCAGATCAGATCATATATAAGTGATAAATGACACAAAATTGATGTCTCAAATTTCGTTATCCTAAACTTTCTGAGAACTTTCATAATGAATTTATCTGTTGTGAGTACGAAAAGCAATTATCTTTCTTTCAGCTTAATTGAAAACTTCTCTGCCTAATTTTCTTCCACCTATTATTATGTTAATACTAATGTCTTAAGACAATTGTATATAATTAAATGAATGTCGACTGATTATATGTAAGCTTTTCAGTAAGCTTTTAGTTTAGGAAAGGTTATAAATTAATGTTTTTTGAGAAAATTTCTCTATAGTCCATTCTTCGGAATATGGATTAGTCATTAAGCGAAATCCTTTGCTTGCCTTAATAATAAAATGTTATATTGTTTTTGTTAAATCGTCAATTATAAGAATTACATTGTTTACTTCCAGCTATTTGTAGTTTGACCCTTACATAGTGGGTTTTGATCTGTTACATTGCGGTTTACATTATGGGTTTACGACTAAACATATCATTTAATAAACCATTCTAAGGTTTCGATTCAAACCATTAAATCACTTAATAAAACATTGTAGGGTTTCGATCTAAATCAACATATCACTTAATAATCCATTCTGAGGTTTCGATCTAAATCAAGATATCATTTAATAAACCAATTATAATCACCTTAAAGATACATTAGTATTATAATAACAGATGAAGAGCTATTCTAGCGAGTTTATTTTAGATTATCATGTACGGTAGCTTGTTTGCTCAGGACTTTGTAGAGGAGACGGAGTGATACTATTATCAGATGCTATAAATTGTTTGCATTTGTTGCTTACAGTTATCATTGTCAAACTGCCAAATTTTTGATATTAATAACTGTAACATTTCTGGAATTTTCTCGTATTTCGATTTTTTTCACATATCTTTTCTTGTTTCGTATCAGAAATAGGATTGAATCACTTTTATGTCCACATTTCTTCTTATGTTGCATCCATTTTAGTTTTTTACTTTATTATTTTGACCTGCTTACACTGCTCTCATTGCTTTCCTTCCCGAGAAATCATTTGACAGCTGTTTGCGCGGATTTTTTGCTTTGTAAATATTTGTTTTTGGTGAGTGTGCTTTTGCAAATTTCCACCGGAAAATTTTGCATAAGACTGTGCTGTAATTGTCTGAAAACATGCATATATTAATTGCATGTTAGTACTGTTATTACAGAAAATGACTTCCTATTCGCAATTTTTGACACAAGCGCAAAAAGATGAATTACGAAAAATTGCCAATCAAATCGTAACACCTGGTAAAGGCATTCTTGCTGCGGATGAAAGCACTGGTATGTAAAAGTTTATATCTTTTTTCACTTTCGACTGGTGTAACCAGTGATTGTGGGATAAAGATAAGAAATGGAGAAATGATTTCATTTTATATTTATTATTTGTTTTAGGGAGTATGGACAAAAAGTTGAAGCCAATTGGACTTGAAAATGTTGAAGAAAATCGACGTTTATATCGTCAGGTCTATAGCAAATTTATAGTTTTATGCATTTATTACACATTGCACCAAATGTGTGCTTTTTTTTTTTGATTTCAGTATGAAATCTATTTCTAAAAGGAGTTGTAAAATTTTTTAGCTTCTATTCACGGCTGGAGATGAAATGAGTAAGTACATTTCTGGTGTTATTATGTTTCATGAAACATTCTACCAGAAGGGAGATGATGGTACACCATTTGTTCATATCTTACAAAAGAAAGGTATTCTTCCGGGCATCAAAGTAAGTGAATTTTAAATGGAGTTTAAAATACGGAGAGTTCTGGAAATTTCAGTGTCCTTTCACTGATCCATTAATAAAGGAATTAAAAGAAAGATTGTTTTTCGCATTCCATTCACCACAAAACTGACTAAAACAAATGATTTAGTTGACAATAGTGCCATTATGAGTTTGTTTTGAGAAATTAATGCTTGATTTCTCCATTGATATATGCAGTAGTTGAATAGATTATATGTGATTCATTATCTTAGCATGTCAGTTATATCAAAATATTAAACAGGTACTATACTGAGCAAGAATTAATTGATCTTAACGATCTTATTGATCCTTTGTATCTTATTTAGGTTGATAAAGGTGTTGTTCCAATGGCAGGCACTGTTGGTGAAGGTACTACACAAGGTTTGGATGATTTGAACAGCCGATGTGCTCAGTATAAGAAGGTTGCTTTTAATGTTTTATAAAGTTTTTTCAGCACTTATTCTGTTGTATTTAATGTATTTAGCGTACTTTGTCGCGTACAGTCCTTTTTCAATGTGCAAATAACTAATTGTTGCAGGATGGTGCACAATTTGCTAAGTGGCGTTGCGTACATAAAATTGGTGCAACAACACCGAGCCATATGGCTTTGGTTGAAATTGCTGAAGTAAGCATTTTTCATCATTTAGGTTTTGTTCTTCATTTCCGCAGTTTTTTACACTGATGAATTATTCAAGCTATATAACAGAAAATGGAGGTGATATTTTTCACAGTTGCACAGTAAGCTGTTTGTACTGATAACTTTATTTTCTGCGATAAGGCAGCTTGTTTTGCTTAATTGTCGATTTCTCTTAACAGACTTCATTTCGATATGTTTTCAAACTCACTTTTGCAGGTACTGGCTCGTTATGCATCAATTTGTCAACAAAATGGCTTGGTACCAATTGTAGAGCCAGAAACTTTGCCCGATGGTGAGCATGATCTTCATAGATGCCAGAAGGTCACGGAACTTGTCCTATCATATACGTACAAGGCGCTGATTGATCATCATGTTTACTTGGAGGGAACATTGCTGAAACCGAATATGTGTATGCCGGGTAGGTTATTCGGAATTGTTTATTGCAGCTAAACAGAGTATAATATTATGATTGATAATCATATGTAGTAGCAAAGATAATGTATGCAGAATGAACTTGAATAATACTGTTGTTGGAGTTATATTGATGAATAAATTAACAGAATGTTTTAAGGGATGCAATTCAAGGGACAATGTTCACATGAAGATATTGCACGAGCTACCGTTACTGCTCTTCAACGCACCGTTCCGGTAGCTGTACCAGGTGTCGTCTTTCTCTCTGGTGGTCAATCTGAGGAAGATGCGACGCTCAATTTGAACGCGATCAATCAGTTCTCGGTATATTTTTACTCCATCTAATAATTTTTAAAATCGCATGTAAAATGAAGGGCATGGTCATTTCGATGTCATGAAATTTTCATTTAAATACACTATTTGAACTTCTAGAATATTTGATGTAGATATGATTGTAATCTGTAATCTGATTGTAATTTGTCTTTGTAGAATTGACAAGATAAGAGAGGGAAGTTGTTAACCAACTTTCACTTTTTTTTTTTTGTTCCATATCCATTTTCAGGGTAAAAAACCGTGGGCACTGACATTCAGCTATGGTCGAGCGTTGCAAGCATCAGCTCTTGCAGCTTGGGGTGGCAAACCGGAGAACATTCAAGCCGCTAAAGAAGCATTCTTGAAGCGTGCAGAGGCAAATTCGCTTGCGCAGTTGGGTAAATATACCGGAGGTGCAGGTTCTGGTGCAGCAGGACAGAATCTTTATATTGCTAATCATGCGTACTAGATAGTCTACTCGCAGCTTCCTTCGTCCATTTTTTCAACGCTTATAAGGAAGGATGAAAAGAAAAATATAAATTATTTCGATCTCCTCCTGCACTAATAATTTATGAATTCTTTATGAAATTACTAAAATTATTAAAAATTTATGAAATCTTGTAGTTCCTGTCGTGCTGTGATTTGGTAACTTATTAGTTTTTATCGGAACTTTTCAAGTAGAGATTTTGTCAAAGTTAGATTTTTTGATATGTCAATAAATCGACCACACCAATAATTATTGATTTTAATAATAAATTGTAGTCCGCATGTTCTTTTGCCTTCATAGCAAACACACTGAATAAATGAGTTGCATAATTAAATGAATTGTGTACAGAAGTCCAAAAAGGAAAAACGAACAAAAAACTTGTTGAAACAACAGATAAGTGTGTATGATGAATTACTGACACTGAAAATCTTTCAGTATTCTACCGTATGCTTTATTGAATATTGCATCAAACATGTTCAAACTTGTCTTCGTCGTTACAATCAACAAATTTTCATTCACTGCAAGTTCAAAATGAGTCATATTGCTTCAATTCAGAAATACACTCCCTGTTATGTTCTGCTTGTTGTTTCAGAAGCGAGTTGAAGATGTAATTTCATTAGATGGACACGGATTCGGTCACTTTTTATAGATGGATACGGATTCGGTCACTGTTTATGTACTTGTATTAAAAATAGACCGATTGAATAGCAATCCATGTAATAATGATTATATTTAAAAGAAGGTAGTATGAAGAACTGGAAGAGTTTGGAAGGATTCTAAATTGCTATTTGACTCACTGGCAGTTGAATGATGCCAACAGTTATCAAAGAATTTCTTGCAGAGTGGAATCATGCAAAACTTTTGAAATATTAAAATTTACAATTTGCGAAGTTTACCACTGTATTATTTCGCCTGTTACCATTGTTGGTACATTTGTTCATGTTAACATTTGCAGAAAATGGAACAGTTTGATGAATTCATATTTTTTGATTTGAATGAAGTTCAACTTCGGCTTCGAGAACGTTCGAGTTCTTTTTCATCAGTGTTAACTCCCACTTGTTTCAATTCATCATTTTGGAAAGCTACTTTGCTCTGACATTTCACTATTTCTACACATTTCCGCTATAATTAATGACTTGCTTAATTAAAATAAGTACAACAAAGCGAAAAAAACACAGGTTTTCATCTCAAAAGTTTTATATGATTTCAGCTGGTAGCTCTGAAGTCAGATATCAGCGAATGAAAGAAAAAAACGGAAAATTGCTTGCAAGAAAATTTTGTTAAAAACATTCTGCTGTCTTTTTTTTGCATTCAGCAAATTAACGCAGTGAAAGAAACACACTTTCGCTGTAAAGGTAATTTAAAATTTAAATTTGCAAATTTGGCAGTTTTAAATTTAACGAAGCATTGTTGAACAAAAATTCTTGCTATAAAAATCATTGTTGAACAAAAATTCTTGCTATAAAAATAATGGATAAATAAAGGTTATCAGTGTGAGTGGGCGATACCCAGTAAATTCACTGCTAACTTTTTGTACTCATTACATTATAGTCGCTTTTTTAATTATCCTAAAAAATAAATCGATGTATTATAAATAATTACTTGAATATGTCTCATTCATGTAAAATGATTAGTTATTCATCCCGTGAAACAGCTTATTAATGATTATTAATTACCAGATCATTTGATATTTCAAGATTTCTGGTCGAAATTTTTTCGTCAGCACAGAGCTCTCTTCAGCAAATGTTGTTCGGTTTTACAACTGGCAGTTTTTCAGTTAGATCTATTGCAATTTTTACTCGATAAATAAAAGATGAAACGAATCACTATTTCATCTCAATTTTCCTTTTTCCTGTTAAGTGCAGAAATCTTTTATACAAACTAATCCTACTTAGCCTGAAATGAGAAGTAAATCGTTTTCAATTCTTTTCATCAAATTTCAACTGTTTGAAATAGTGAAATAGTGCGAAATGATTCTTCATCGTAAAGTGCTATTGTGATATTTTTGGATATTACTTTCATTTGAAATTTTATCTTTTTAGTTTTTGCAAACTTTTCTATTTTCAGTGAAATAAAATAAAAAGAAAAGTAGAATTGAAATTTCATTCGTTTTCTATCTTGCAGTTGAATTAAACTTTGCAATAAAATTTTTATAACATTTGAAAGAAAGAAGGAAAAAGAAGTTTATTCGGCGAGCGATAGTGAATGATGTGCAGTGATCTGAACATCATCCAAAATTTTCGACATGAAACAAGTTTAGTCTGTTGAATTTTCCATTGCTATTATAGAATAAAAAATATTACATTCATGGTAGGGATATCGGAAATTCCACTTACTCTGAGAGATTGATATTTTTGCGGATTATCAACCAATCAATCTCTCAGAAGAAGTGAAAAAACAATCTCATTCCAACTGCCTTCAAAATATCCAGAATTCTGGAAAATTTCTTGATAATTTATTTTTTTTTTATATTATTTATTTCAGACGGAAAAGCTCATATAATCCATGGATTCTGAAAGTGCTGAAAGGAAGCTTGATAAGGCAATTCCAAGAAATGATGTAATGTTTAATTTTAAGATTATATTTGATTAATTCTGCTGATTCTATTGCACAAAAATTCTTTTGGCTCAGAAATAGATTGCACTCATGCTTTAGTAACAAGGAGAAAAAAAAGAGCGATAGAATGTTTTGCGTGAACGTTACTTGACAGTTCACGAACGTTACGTGTATAGAATGCATTAAATAAGCAAAATGAAAGAATCTAGCATTGATTGCTGCAGAAATATGTTAAATATTGATAAAGCGAAACAATTTAATGAAAAATTTTTCTTTTTTTTGGGAAACTTAAACGAAAATACATCACGTGAATGAAATATACGAAATAATGGAACTGTATTAGGTATGAAATTAATTCTCAAACATTAATATTCAAATAAAATGCAATATGAGATTTTGGTACAATGCACTCAGTTCTTGAGATAATCTTGGCTCTCCCGCAATATAATAACTTGCCTTCCAATCACAAGAATTTAATTAATCAAAACATCTATCTAACAATTAATGAATACATATTGAAAATTTGAAAGCCAATCAGAGCATTTTTGATCACAGTCAGTGATCCTTATTAATTCGATTTTTCTTAGAATTTTTAAAAGCTTGAAATTTGAAATTTTTGTTTATCACAATAATCACTGGACCATTTCTGCATTTGAAAAACTTAAGTGCGATAAGAAAATCAATTTTAAAAATGATTAATCAAACTATAATCTTGTTAACGGACATACGGGATACTTGTAATCCAACAAATGATCGTTGTGTTAGCAAAGGTGACATTGAATGTCCGCCACATATGGAGTAATAAAATAGATTTTAAAATTAATTAAATAGTAATTTTAACAAAAACGAGTTTCTTGCTCATGTTAGGTATATTGCATGTTGATGAAATAAATTACAATTTCATTTTTTTAGTAAATTTTCGTCAATTTCAGTCAATTATTGAAGAAAAAAGAATTGTGAAAAATTTGATTTACTCGTTTTTTGAGAATTTGCTTTTCGCTAATTAAAAAATTTCATTCGATAATTTGATGCATAAAATTGTCATACATTTACAAATAATTAGTAATTATTATCTTCATCTCAACTTCTTTAAGAATAAAACAGCAGAACAGAGAAAGAGAATGGAAATGAATTTGCTTACGAAATAATTCTTAAAAACATGCTTTAATAGTAATAAAAGTTTACAAAAAATTTTCATTTTCTCTGATTAGACATTTGTCAACTTTGTTTAGAAGAAATCCGTCATATTGCACAACAGATAAGGAATGCAAACATTCCTCTGTGCTTACTCTACTTTCAGTTAATTGACTTTCTTTCGCCAGGTACTCTTAATGATATTGCAAAACAAATAAGACTATTAATGATATTGCAAAACAGATAAGACTATCAATACATATTGCAAAACAGATAAGACAATTAATGATATTGCAAAACGGATAAAACTATTAATGGCATTGCAAAACAAATAAGACTATTAATGATATTGTAAAACAGATAAGACTATTAATGATATTGCAAAACAGACAAGACTATTAATGATATTGCAAAATGGATAAAACTATTAATGATATTGCAAAACAGATAAGATTATTAATTATAATGCAGAACAGATAGGACTGTTAAAATCAGAGTACCTATAAAAATCCTTTTTAAAATATTTTTGCAGTTGTTTTTAATAACGGATAGATGAAGGGATAGATAAAACGATCGCCATTGATTTATTTCTCTGTAATTCCGTCAATAGATGCGAGAGTTAAATATTTGAAGAGAGAAAGAAATAGGTAAAAAGATTATTTCTGAAGTGATTAAACAACTTCCTTCTATGCTTATTAGTCCGTTTCCTGTTAATTGGCTCTTATTTGCAAGATATTTTCATCAATTTTATTCATAAAATTGAAATTGAAATTAAATTTTCAAAATGATAAAAAAATTAAAAATTCCATTCAATGAAATTTTTCGTCAATTAAAGCATCACGTACATGTATGTGTATATATGTGTCAACGTACGTTACGTACGTGTGTGCATGCCTATTATGCTGCATGTATGTACGTATGGATATGCGTTTGTGTGTTTTACACCTTTGATTATACTGAATAACAGGAATGAAAATGGTTCGATATATTTCATTTCTTTTTTACCGCTAATACATACATTGTAGGCAATGAAACATTTCGATCATTAATAAGCTTTTTTTTCCTTCCATTTCACTTGGCCATCTTTGTTCAGCCTTGCAAAGCGCATTGCAAAAAATCAATGTTTACTCATTCCGTTCCGTCTTCTGGAAAGAGTATGATCTATTCCATCTTCCGGAATGAGTATCGTCTTCCGCAATTTCTTTCTCCCTTAAAATTTCCATAACTTCTGGCTTGGAATTATTTTCCACAACTAATTTCTTTTTACATATTTGTATTTAATATTCTATTTGTCATAATTATATTTTATGTTAATTACATATTTATTAAAATTAAAGATATGAAAAATTTGTTTTAAAGGAATTTTCCGATTTGTCGTTTGTGTCCTTTGATTTGCTTTCCACCCATCAGTCCGTTCTAGCTTCTCATCCATTCACTTTCCATAATTTCTTCAATATAAACATGCAGACAAGCTGAAATTCAATTAAGCAATGATGTATTATGCACAAAAACTGTTGAATTTTAAATTTAATCCATTATTGAACCAAATTACAGCGAACAATTTTGCATAGATATAACACATTTCATAATAGAATTAAAATAAATCTCTTTCTCTTTGAAGAGAATATTACTTTCCAATTCAATCTTTCTTCCTACAATTAAATTATATGTTTCATTTAACATTTCAATGGTCGTTGCCTTCCTTTTCCACTTTCTCTTTCAGCAATGGCTGTTTTAAAAAAAATGCGCTATTCATTTTTTCATTTCAACTAAAGCGCTTTTAGTTCAATTAATTTTAATAGTTTTTTTTGTTATACCGCTACTACTATTACTGTTACTACCATTGCTATTGCTGCTTCTACAACAACAACAACGACAATAACAACACCAACAACAACAGCAACATAACAACAAACAACACAACAACAACTACTTCTACTAGCATCACTATCATTACTAGGCGGTTAGATATTAAAAAATATTTAAAATAAAATTTAAGCTGAAAAATTGCCAAAAGTAAATATATTAGGCTTTTGTATTTGTAAAATAAAACATATTTATTGCAAGATGATTGTTTTAGGGGATGATACTAAGAATAAGTAATGATAAGATCTTCATTTAATTAACCATCGATCAGTAATTTTTACCTTTTTTTGATGGAAGTGTAATAAATAGAACTTATCACTGATGATTTTTGATAAGAAAATTTTTTTAACTCACGCTTGGAAGAGAAATGATGTCACTGTTACCGTTGTCATCATTTTACGATAATTTCTATCGCGGTGCTTTTGATCACATCACGATAGCAAAACATATATAGTTGTTAAAATAAACATCGAAAGGATTATCATTTAGTTTTAGTTACTTATACTTTACTGTACATTGTCATATGATAATTATATACCTTAAAAAAAAAATGTTTAAAAAAAATTGAAAATGATAAACATTTTTTTCAGTTAAAATTTGCATATTTCCAATTCTTTTTGCCAATCGTGGTTTTTTTAAATTATTGAAGAGAACAAGGGAGCAGTAATAAATCATATTATACTTACCCTGTGAAATAGGAAGTAGAGAGAGAAAACTAGCAAGTGAGGGAATGATTTAGTTGAGCGGAAGTTTTCAAAAAATTTTTCTGAACTTGTTGAATTTCGTTGAATTATTATTTTATGCTTTTGCAAGAGCAAGCAAAGTAGATGTGTATGGTGCAATGATTGCTTCTTGTTAGCAGGTGTAGGAAAAAAACTTATAAAACGGGTTAATGTCTATTTAGTACATCTACCAAATACATTAAAAGAAAATTGAACATTGCTTTTTCAGAAAATTGAATTTAATTTACGAAAAAAAGATTTTTTTTTAAAATATGATCCATGCAGTCATCATTGGCAGGAAGATTTTCTGCTTCTCACTTCATTTTTCAACAAAGTACAAATGTACTTCTTATTAAGTTAGGTTCTACTTATACGTTTCAAAGTGTTAAATGTTTAGTAAATTTTCTGTTGCCGGGCCTTTTATAGGCTGTTCGGATGAATGAGGGAGTCTAAAAGTGAATAGGTTATTCCTAAATATTGTGTGTGTCTTTTGCAGTTATAAAAAATCAATTTTTGTTAATTATCATTTCTTGCCATTTTTGCAAATTTTAACTTTTTCAATTCTTCGAAATTTAACAAGATAAATTTTAATGATGGAAAAAACATCACTTGTAAGTTGCATTCTTAAATAGTTGAAAATTGAAACAATACAAAATAAGTGATCGTCCAATCAATTATTTTTAAATTAAAATTTCCACACATTTCAACTGTCGCATTTTTTCTTTTATTCCGTCTAGAAGTATTTTCAAATATAAAGTTTATAGCATATTTTCAAAATATCAAATTTTTACTCGATACTTTTCCTAATTGTCCCAACTTTACAACTGTTAAATCATTCCAGCAAAGCCCGTTTGCTATTTTGATTGAAAATTTTCACAAAGCTATTTTGATTGCATAAATTATTTTCTGGACAATCTGCCATTGTTGACAACATAGACATACACTAACATAAAACAAATGATAACTGTTTTAAAAACAATTTCAGCATGAAATTTTATGGTTCATTTCAATTTCATTTCGTTTGACCCATCAAAAATTGAGAATTTTTGTTCCTCTTTCATCCTGAAGTAAGTCCATTTTTGGCGTACCTATAGCACTATATCAAATGTGTCAGCCTGTCCAGGCTATCAAGTTTAAAAATTAATTTGTAAAAAGATTGATGGTAATAGCTATGCGCTCAAATCTTTCCATACAATAAATCAAAATCGATCGGTTATTGTATGTTTGCTTTCAATTTAAAAAATTTTTCGAATAAAAATTTTCGTTGTTTCCTACTAACAGTCTGATCTGTTCATCTGCAACGAGTTATATCTTTAGGTGCAAATATTAACGAAAATTCAATATCTTTGGTCAATTTTTTGCTAATGACTTACCTATATGAATTGTTCTAAAAAAAAAGTGGTAACTATATCATTGGTTATTCCATTAATATCAGTTGTCCGGAAACATTCATCCTAATTCCGTGACAGATTGAACTGGTGTCTTTTGTTCTTTGACCCCTGTATCTTCTGATTTTGTGGCTTTACAATTGTAAAACACATTTAAAATTGATCTATTCAATTTTCAAGCCAGCGTCATATATCATTATTAGTGCTTGAATAAATTAAATGAGGATAATTTCCAGTTTTTCTCCAATCAGACACTGCAGATTCGGAGAATGTTATTACAGCAGGGATTGTGATAGATCGACCGGTGAAGAACGGGGTAGAACATTGATGATGAACGGTATATGCTAGATTGAAAGAGGTGAAGGGAAAATAGAACGAGAACGTAGAGGTAGGTGTAAGAGAATCTTAGTTGTGATATAAATTTCATTCCATTTTAAAACTTTAACTTTTGCTCGAATATTGAAAGTCTGATCGACCCAACATTGATCAGTAGTTATACTTCACACTGGCATTGGCAGTAGTATTAGTAGTAGCAGTAGCAGTAATAATTACCAGTTTCGATAAATTGTTAAGTAAAAGTGTTCACACAACTTTTCTCATTTTGTATTTCAAAAGACTTACGATAATATTTTCAATGTTCAACAGTTATCGAGAATGGTCGCGGTGGAACGGGGAGAGGGAGGGATAAGTTCTGAGGGATTTCGATTATTTCCTATTTTAATTGAAAAGGAAAAAAAGAAAAAAGAAAAATGAATTTGTATGACGGAAATTGTGATCTTAGCTTTACCATTTTGCTAATTGCAATCATCGAAAAGAAATGCCTTTAGGTTTATCAACAAACAGACCAATACAGACACATACATATAGTTTACGTAAGCATACATACAATACATACACACACACATACACACACACACACACACACACACACACATACACACACACATACACACACACACGCACACACATACACACACACATACACACACACACGCACACACACATACACATATACATACACATACAGACTGACACACACACACACACACACACATATATATATGTATATATATATATACAGATCCCTCCTTCATCCGGATTGTTCCGTTTTTTTTACTCAATTCATTCTTTTTTTTTGCGTATTTGATGATTTCTTTTCAATTTCAATTTTTCTGCCTTTTATGAAAGAATTTTGTCCGTTCTTAACTGTAAAGTACAGAGAAGAAGTTGAAAGTTTTACGATGCTAAATCTTTCTTGTTTTGCACAAAACATATTTATATAAGGTAACGAGCGTGTTGACCTCTCACATCCTCTTTTTTTGAACTTTCAAAAAGAGAAAGTGAGAAACAGAGAGAGAGAGAGAGAGAGAAAGAGAGAGAGAGAAAAGAATTTTAGATTTGTGTAAATTTGCGAGCTTTTTTCTACCTTAATTATAGAAAATTAATTTTAATGGAACAGAAGGCAATCGTTACACTTCAAATGATAATTTAAATGATTGTTAAAGTTATGACATATTTCGTTACATCGTTTTATAATTATATCAATCACAGATGTGATTACACCTATCATAATTATATTACACATATTACACGTGATTCACGCGTAATTTGAAAAATTTGCTCTATGTAATTACGTATACGTTCACGTATATTTAATGTGACATTATGTAATTATGTATACGTTCACGTACTCCTAATTCATAAGTTTAAAAAAAAAAAAAAAAAAAAAAAACAAATGTCACATTAAATATGAAACATTTAAAACCTCTCTGTTGATAGTTTTGTAATATTTTTTAGATTTATATAAAAATTGGATTTTTTCTTCAAAATTTTCATATTTCATTTCAAACAAGAAGTTTTATTTAAATGAAATGATTTTAGGATTGCTTAAATATAAAATCTGCAATGCATTACAATTTTTGCGGAAAATGATAGTTTAGTGATAATATCATGTACGGTAAGAGAAAAAGTTTAGCATTTCGATCGATCCGTTTCTCATTATATATTTCATCCGATCCAGTATTTCTACTAATGACATATATATTTATCACCATATCACATTGACCCCACTGTCCACTCATTCTGTCCCTTAATGGCCAATGTTATGTCCACTTTGCGCAATATCTACTTTGTTCTTTCTTGTCCTATCTTTGTTCGATCTCTTCTGGTACGTATGCCTGTACTACATTAATATCTCTTAGACATATAAAATTATCATATCACATTGACCACTACTGTCCATTCATTCTGTCCCTTAATGGCCAATGTTATGTCCACTTTGCGCAATATCTACTCTGTTCCTTCTTGTCCTATCTTTGTTCGATCTTCTGGTACCTATGCCTGTACTACATTAATATCTCTTAGACATATAGAATTATCATATCACATTGACCACCACTGTCCATTCATTGTCCCTTAATGGCCAATGTTATGTCCACTTTGATCCATATATACTCTGTTCTTCATTGATATCTCTTATCAATATCATCCAATGAAATGTTCCTTTTTTTCCCTTCCTGTAATTTCCGTTCAACGGGGCGCAATTTATCATTTTCTGTTCAAAATGAAAAGAATGAAATTCGAGACAGTTACAATGATTTATTGATTGGGGCACAGACAAACAAACTATTAGTGAAAGATATTATCATTTGAGGAGAGGAAAAGCAATTGATGAAGGGAGAGAGAGGGGAAGGGAGAGGAAAAGGGAGAAGGAGAGGGAAAGAAAGAGAGAAAGAGCGCTGAGAAATTTTGGCGTTTAACGAAAACAACGCTTCACGAAATCAATCGATAATTGATATATTTGCTTATGGGTATTGTCGTAAAAGTGGAACAAAATAAGTAGTGGGAAATCTCATTGTTCTGGGATATTTCGGGATAATTTTAAAAGAAATTAATTGTATAAGGAAATGTTTATTTTAAAATTTATTATTATTTACTATTTGTGAAAAAAGAAAGAGAAAATTTCGAAATGATGCAATATTTGAATTTTTCCTGAATGAATTAATATAAGAAAAATATTTATCGCGGATATTTCCCTCGAATGAGAAGGAAAAAGGAATAATATTGCATTGAGGTGAGTGAGGCAATATTTTCCTTCAAAATCAAATCATGTACTTTTGTTATGTTCAATGAGGGAGAAGAGAGGCAGAGAAAAGGATTTGATGAAAATAGTAATGAATAAGAATAGAAATTAGGCAACGATTATAAGCAGAAAATAAATGAAATATTTAGATAGGATGAGAGAGATTTTTTCCCTTACACTTTCTTAAATGGTAAAAATGTTAGGAAAAAGAAAGGAAAAGAAGAAAAGAAAGAGGAATGAGAAGAGAGAAGTGATGGAGGAAAGAGAGGGAAAAGAATTAGAGAAGGGTGGAGAGAATTTTTGGTTTGAGATGAGAAAGATCTATTAGTTTCGATAACTGTACCATCTTCCTTCCATTGCTCCTTTCATTTTCTTTTTTTCTTCAAAAATAGTTTCATTCTTTCTTGTCATTTCAAACTTTTTTCCAAAAAATCCATTCTTTCTATCATTCCTTTCTTATCATTTATCACTGATAACAATCATAATGATAATATTCAAAAAGATCAAATAGAATTATTCAAAATGAGCAATCATATTAGCATATCAAAGAGAAGCTCATCATCATATATCTATTGTCCTTTTATATGTTATCATACTATTATCAATCACTAATTCCTTTCTCTTTTCATCTTTATCACTCTTATTCTTATCAGTTAACTTGTCAGTTGAAGGTAATTGATTTAATGTTTTTGTTACTATTGTTGTATCAAATTTGGTCGTTTATGTTTAAACTACAATTAATTGCTTATTTGTGAGAAATATCAGAAATGAAAATAGGAAATCAAATAACTGGAATTTGCTTGCATAAGAATTCTTTACTAGCAGTGAACAGAGTGTGTGTGTGTGTATGTTTGAAGTCTTTGGAAAATTGGTTCATTCCCTGGCATTGTTTATCAGATTGAGGAGAACGGGGAGTTGCGGGAGCAATTCCAATTTGCCGGGAGAGAGAGAGAGAGGGAGAGGGAGAGAGAGCAGGAATGATGATGATGATGATGATGATGATGACGACGATAATGATAATGATAATGATGATGATGATGATGATGATGATGATGATGATGGTGGTGGTGGTGAAAGATTTGATGGAATCTGAAGAATGCAAATGTTTTTGATGAAAAATGGAAGTTTGTGAATTTTTTTTTTTCATTTTCTACTTTGCTAAGATTTGATTACTTTGTAATTTCTTTTTTTTTTTTTTTTTTTGCAGAAATAAATTTATTAGTTAAATTCAATTTTTCATAAAGAAAAGTAGCATTTGGTCGATTAGCAATTCATTTCATTTATATATTATCCAAAGTTATGTTTCTTTATGAAAATGATAACAAAGGAAGAGAGAATTGTATTTTCAATATTATATTTAGTAATTGAATTTAAATTAAAGAGGAATAACTGACAGAATTCTTAGCTATTCTTTCAATAGTTTATTGAAGATTACTTGGAAGATTCTGTGCTTTTATCTTAAAATCAGAAATTTTACAATTCTTTCAAAATTATAAATGTCACATAATTGATGAAAAATTCATTTACAAGAAAAAACATATATGTTATGATTGAACATTTAACGATTTAATTTTTTTTTTTTTTTGTACAAATGTTATTTGCAATAAATGGCAAAATAGCGGAAAGTATGGCGATGGTAAGAAGTAGTAGAATAGAAATAATAATACTACTATAAATGAATTGTGATTGTTGCCTTCTGACAAGCTAAATGCTGCAATATAGTGATAGTGCATAGTTGTAAGGAATTTAACAATGATTAATTGATATCAGTGAAAGGAAAGGGATTAGTTGGTTGATAAGAAAAGAAAGTGTTGTTGTAAGGCCTACTACAATGCTCCAAGCTATCTATCGTAATTTGGTCGCATTCTTCAAATTGTTTATTGTCGTCTTTTGCAAAATTGCCTTTTGCAAATATCGCTGTATGCAATTGTAGAATGTAATATGGTAAAACTAGAAAGGGAAGAGAGAGATAAGAGGACATGTCATCAGCATCGGTGACATATTATCATCATCGTCCTCTCCTTTATACTTTATCATATCAACAACTACAGTGGTACTGCTGGACTTGGCATATACAATTGTCGCACTAACGAATTATTATTACTCTCACTAAAACCCCCCTGTTATATCATATCATTACACCACTAATACACTGATTTTCTTTACTATCTTTTTGAAAAATGGTATATTTGGCATAATAATAATAATTGTTTTTTTTTCCAATTAAATTTTAACTTCAATCATTTTCAAAATAAAAAACAAAAAAAAAAGATGAAGGGATACATTGGAATTTTCGGTAAAAATTCGCGGTCCCTGAATTGTTGGCATTCATTGCGAGCATTAAATTTGCTACAGCATCTTCTCATAATTTCCTAAGTTTCAGTGATATAATCATATTTAAAACTCACCAAAAAATGCGATTAATCCGAAGAATTATTTATTTCTCGAATTTCATTTAATGAATTTCATTAAAAAATTATTCACTTCTCGAATTTCATTTAAAAATGATTCATTTTTCGAATTTCATTTAATGAATTTCATTGAAAAATTATTCATTTCTCGAATTTCATTTAAAAATTATTCATTTCTCTATTTTCATTTAATGAATTTCATTTAAATTATTGTTCTAATCAAGCTATAATAACTGTAATCATCATTAATACACAATTTGATAGCATACGATTACAATTATAATTATTCTTATCGTTCATGTTATCTTGATTACAATTTTTAAATTGTTATTTACATAATTTTTTTGCTTGCACAATGTGATAGATGCTGTTGCAGCTGCATTCTTTAAAATCCATACATAAAATATAAACATGCAGGCAAAATAACATCTGTTCCATAGGCCCAAAACTTTTTTCATTCAATTCCAATAGAAATCCTATTTCCTTTCTTTCACTTTAATATATGCAATGATTATTTTGCCAAAGTCTGCAATTGCTTGGCAATCATTTCTATTTGCTTGCCATTTTCTTGTACATTTATAAATTCCTATTGCTAATTCTAATTGCATATAATTAATTAATTGCTAATTCTAATTTTAATTCCATTACTGTCTCTTTGAAGCTTCATTGAAAGAACGAACTTCTTAATCATTGTCACAATCACAATAATGTCATCTCTCTCTCTCTCTCTCTTTCTCTCTGTTCCAGAATCATGAATCATTTCATCCTTTCATCCACTAACAAACAATCTTCCAACTTTTCTTCAATTTCAAACATTTTGTGTGTTTGCAAAAAAAAAAAAAAAAAAAAGAAATGTAAACGAAAGATGCACAATGTCCACCTATGATAGAATGAACATTGTCTACCATTCTCTTTTTCTTCAATATTGACAATTCATTTTTTTTTTTAAACTTTTTGTCATTAGTTTTGTTGATCCGTTTAACGAGAACGACACAGTCTTTCTTCATTTTTCAACAAAATTGTTTAATAATGCTTCAATCGATATTTTCTCATCATTTTAATATCATCCCGTTCTATCTCGTTCCTTCTATTCGGGGGAATATTGATTAATTCACCCTCTGTTTTTTTTCTTCCCTCTTATATTAAATGAGAAAATCCTAATCCTTCCTTTTTGTTAGACATACAAAACAAAAAGATATCATTGTTCCAAAGGGCTTTTTAAGAGAAAGATTTCATTTTGTACATTCCATAGCTTTATTATTATTATTAAATATGCTTTTACTATATTTATTATACAGTTAACAATTTAGCATTATTATTCCACGTTTATGAAATGTCAACAAAAAAGGTTCATTGTTTTAGATAAATGTAAATAAAATTTTCCATGATTTAATTTTGATTGATTGAATTAAGTTAGCAGTATGCTTTCTCAAGTTTAGGCACACTTTAGGATTGTTCATCAGAAAAATTTCTTATTCTCATTTATTTTTGTACAATGAAAAAGGGCAAAGGTCAAGGGTAAGAATTTCTGTTATAGGGGAGAGTGTATGATACTAATCTTGATTGTTTTCTGGGAAGAGACAAACATATTTGAATGAATTGTGAAGTACTACCACTTATAATACTAGCAGATGATCATTGCAAAAAGTGACATTCAGTTTATTTATCACAATTTTTAATTCAATGTTAACAGCAGCATACAATGAAATTTGTTGACTGATGCAAGTGGAATTGTTGCTGCTGCTACTACTGCTGCTGCTGCTGCTATTACACTTTGCTCTTTCAATGATTTCACTTTGTTACCCAATCATTTCCATTTCAATTTGGAATCAGCTGTGCTTAACCTTATCTGATTTAGCAAAGCACTAATAATAGTTGACCTTGTTATTGTTAATATTAACTTGATCATATCTATTTCCATCTGTTACCAATAAATTTTTATCATTTATTTTCCGCAGTTTTTTAAAATATACATTGAAACTTATATTACTTATAGTGAAGAGTTAGTTCTCTTCTTTTTAATTATTAAGATTCCTTTTTTAATTATTATGATGAAAAGTTAGTTCTCTTTTCTTTTTAATTATTAAGAGAGAGAGAGTGAGTGAAAAAAAACGGAGATATTTCGAACAGTGTAAGAGTTTTAAATTCGAAATTCGAAATTGAAATTCCTTGAAAGAGAAAGAGAGAGAGGAACCGAAATAAAGTTTGTTGAAGTGCCATGAAAACACATATTACAATGAATTATTTGGGGAAAGTTAATAAATCATTGATTGTTTAATTAATTGAATGGAGAATGACAATGTTGGCGGGAGCAAATAAAGGAACCAATAATCTGATTAGTTAAAAATGTTAGCTAGAGAATTTAAATTTGTTTGCAATTTACAATCTGAAATAGACAGCTAGGAGTTCTTTCAGTTTTATAATTTTCAAATTATTGGGAAAAATCAAAGATATATATATATATCTTACAACTTTATATTTGATAACTTTTGATAACTTTATCAGTGGAAAATCTTCCATTCCGAAAAATCTTAGTGTAATTATAGCATAATCTTATGGAAAAGATGTAACGATAATTTTTATAATTTTGTTAACTGTTTTGAATATTTATCTCTGTCCTGTTTAATTGTATGTTTATTTACTGTTTCGCATATTTTTCTTTGTCCATTTTAATTGTATGTTTACTTGTCGAGCAAAGAAAGAAATTGTTATTCAGACAAAATAATTTTTGATTTCGGTTGAAATTCATCGTTTTTGGGAAAAAAGGAAACAAAATAGATGTTTTTTCATATTCCCGAAGCACGTGATGTACTATGATTTTTTCAGTCTGTGTGTACAGCATCCTGGGCAAGTACAGCAACAACAACAACCACAACAGCAGCAGCAGCAGCAGTAGCAGTAGTAGCAACAGAAGTAGGAGCAATAACAACAAATAACATTAGGAACAAGTGTACTTCAAAAGCGCTATTGTCGTAAATCAGTTACGAATGTTTATTGGTGTCGATATAATAGTTTTTTAAATACTGCTCAACATATTCCTTTATATATTATAGCAATAGCAACGTTGGTAATAGTAAAACTATCAACGCAATAATCTTCGTATCTCCAAATAGATATATGGGGTAAGTAATTGTTGTTTACTTTCAATTACTGTATTCTTTGTTTTCATATTAGTTATCAAGTTTTGTTCAGACAAAAAGATATATATAAATATTTACTCTGCAAAATCTTTATTTGACACCTTTATTTACTTTTATTTACCAAAATCTTTATTTACCGTAACTTGTCAGATTTTTTCTATTAACTTGTTCTTTGAATTGTGCAATGTTTTGTGAACTTCAGGTCAGCAGGGATATCATCAGCAGTACTTGGACATTCATCTTCTCCATATCGATCAAATGCTCATATGAATGCGTATGTGGGACAAAATTTCACCCGACCTCAACATTTTCATGGATCTTTTGTAAATTTATTCACAATAAGCTTTTTTTGAACATTTTATGTACTGAGATTTAGCTTGTTATAAAATTTGAAGTTTACAATTAAGTAAACTTAGTCCACATGTGTTATTAATATTTTCTACGATGGTTGCTTCTACTGATATTTAAACTCATTAAATTGGCTTAGTGTGCGATTTAATTAAATTTAAGGAGAAAAGATGGTACGGATCTTTAATTTAATTCATTCGAAGTGTCATTTTAAAAGAGCTTTTTGATGGATTATGATATTTTGAGATTATTAGGAAAATAGGAATTTTTATGCTTTTTATTACAGCAACAAAATATGTGCAATGGGTATGGAAGTACGATTGATGGAATACAGTCGCGTAATGGTCTAAGGAGTTCGGGTATAAGCACTCGTAGGAACAGTACTGGTTCACCGGTTCCATCATTGAGCTTAGTTAGTTAAAAAAATATTCCATATGAAAATAGATTTTTGTCTGTTTTTCTTTTGAATCTATCAAATGTTTTGAAAACAGGTATCTTGCGAAGTCTTTCCACACGGTGGGTAAAGTAGAAAGATTTGGCAAGAGTTCTCAAAAGTAGAATTGAGATAGTTGGAGTTTAAAGTTTTAAGGAATCGATGTTTGCTTTTGCATTTATATTTTCATTTTCGTTTAGACTAATGTTTATATTCGTGGACTTGAACAAAGCACAACTGATGAAGATCTAAGAGATATGTGTGCAAAATTCGGCCGAATAGCGTCAACCAAAGCAATTATGGTAAAATTCTATAGATATGCTCTTCAATTATTTGTTTTCAAAATATTCGATTTTGTATTTGAGGTGCTATTATTTTATTCCAATGCTTAATTGGAATTATGCCAGAAATTAATTCTTAGTCTCTAATCAACAATAAAATTACCCTTTTTTTTTCCCAACTTTATATTTCTGCGGTGATAGATTTAAGTTGTTGAAATTAGGAAATTATAAGAGATTTTATTAAAGGACAAGACAACTGGTCAATGTAAACGTTATGGATTCGTGGATTTCGAGCAAGCAGCTGATGCTCTACGTGCTGTTGAAGGTTTAAACCAAGAGGGGAAGGTACGAGCGCAAATGGCCAAGGTAGTTATTGATTAAAAATGGATTTTTTAGAAATTATAATAATTTAAGTAGCAAAAAGTTACCAAAAAAAAAAAAAGATTTTTATAAGTTAGAGTATGTCTTTTTCTATATTTTTATTTAAAAATTTCATACTGAAACTTGGATGACAACTGTCATTTGAGAAGTTTAAGGCAGAAAGTTTTAAGTTGCAACACATTACTTTTCCCTATCTCTTCCTATATGTTGCTGTACTCTCAGAAGACGAAAGTAAAGGGAATTTTTCCTAAGTAGAATGTGGTGAGAATCATAAGTTCAATTTCTTTATTTTCCTCGAAAATTTGGGACGACAGTTTATTGTCCGGAGAAGGAGTAGGCAAAGATATGGTGAAACGAGAGAGAGAGAATTGGACGAGAAGGACTGCAACTTGCCAGTGTTTTAAAAGCCTTACAGCAGCTATTTCGGGAGAATGACATTTTAACGTTGCCTAATTTTCATTGCAGGCGCTGAGTCCCAACAACCAAAATACCCTCTTTCAGCAACAGGAACAAGATCCAACAAATCTATACTTGGCAAATTTACCACCGAACTACACAGAGAGAGATCTGCAAAAATTGCTGGAAAGCTATGGTTCAACAATCAGCACTAGGGTATTGAAGAATGATGATGGTTCAAGCAGATGCGTCGGATTTGCTCGAATGGATAATGAAGAACTCTGTGCAAAAATAATCAAAGTAATTACTCAACTGTTAAGTGATCAATTAGTTTTCAATTGATTCAGTTCATGTTGGAATGTTTTTGTAAAATGATTTTTTTACAGGAAATGAATGGAAAAAAGATCATTCCGGGTTGCAATTTGCCGCTGATGGTAAAATATGCAGATAGCAATAAGAAAACGAAAAGCCGGCCTTTGCAAAATCTCCCCGGATTATATAGTAGCCTTACACATCTTGAAATCGCTGTAAGTATAAGTTGTTTACTTTCTCCGTTCATTTAATGTGCAGTTCGATCAGGAATATTTTTAAAGATATCTTTGTGTTATGTAAATTTTTACAAAAATTAATTTATCTTTCAGCAGCCGTGTTTTGCAACACCACCTTATGACCAAAGTGGTCAGTATATTCGTAGCAATCCTAACTACCAATATTTGCTAACAACACCATCGCCTTATGTTTACAGTCCACATCCTCATTATCATGTTTTCTCAGGTAGACGTCGATATTATTTCTTTTGCATTGTTATATAGAAAATCATTCATGATTTGTAATATATAATGCAAAATGTAAGGTTTTATGTGAGAATTTGGCTTTTATAAATTGATTGAAGATTAATGAATAACGGAAAAAGAAATGGGAAGTATAAATTTGATGATGGTACAATATTAAGAATTGATTCATATCAATTGTAAAACAAATTGCAGGTTATGGAGATGCTCCAATGGGGAACCTTGCTGCTCAAATGCAAAATTTATCACTTCAAGGTGCTAATGCCGTGTTACATCCATCAACTGAATTAACGAACATCGGACCGGGTACAAGTATGACAGCTAATCAGGTTCCTGCTAGCACTGCAATTCCTCAGGTTGCTATGCAAGCTTATACAGTCCCACTCTATCCATGGCCATATGGTGTCCAGGTATTTTGTCCATTTTTTCTTGTGTTGATATTGTTGTTTATGAAGGGGATTTTTAGAGGTCAAATTTCCTGATCTTCTGGTTGGCTCTGATTTTTTTGTGTTGCAGCGGTTGAATAGATCGCGAATAAATATCACTGCAACAAAGTGTATGCAAGAATAAACCTCAGGAAGTTTTACATTTAACAATTGATAAGATGCATTTCGTTTCATCCATTTAAAACTATGGTGTGTACATGATTGCTTGATTGTCATGCAAAGGAATCGTTTCATTTCGAAATTTAAGCATTACCTGTGACTTTGGTATTGACTGCGGGATTTTTTTCACGCAAGTTGCTAACATTATTAGTGATATGCCAAGTACTTTTAAGATTTCCGGGAATCTATTTGAGAAAAGTTGTTTTACAGGCAACAGCAGATCCCAATATGATTGGCGCGGTGGTGACATCTGCAACACCGTTGCAAAATTTTATTCCAGAATTAGCTGCTATTCATACAGATGCTCCAAATGTTGCTGCTGTTACTGCTGCTGCTGCTGCCGTTGCTGCTGTTGCTGGTGCAGTACCAACAAATCAAACACCTGGTCAAGTTATCTACACCAGTCAACCACCACCACCTCCACCTCCTCCTCCACTACCGTCACAAGCGCCAGCACCAAAAATGTAACAAGACTGAGCACAGAAAATGCCTCTAGGAATTATTGTTTTTTTTTGCCGTATCTCAGACAAACTTGTTGTAGTTATGGCAGTGGAAAGTAAAGAAAAAAAGCTCAAAAGAGATAACGAAGAAGGGAAAAGAATAATTAAGGAAAGTATTGCAACCTGAAAAGTGAGTGCCTGTTTTCTCTTTTTTCTTGGTTTTATTCAAAATTTTGTTGTTTGTTTGCTTTTTACCAATTTTGAATGCTTATTAGCTTTTTTGTTCTGATGCGCTCTGTAAAATGTTCAATTTTTTTCCAGAAACACTGGAAATTGCCTCATCTTAATGAGTCAGTTCTAATTGATTTGATTTTGTATATCTTACTGAAAAAGTTATTTCAATTTACAAGTGTATTTAGAATAACGTATCAAAGATGAGATAGTATATGTTGTCCTGTGAGCAAGGAGTGTTTTCTTGTAAAAAAAAAAATCCATCTGTTAAAGTTTTACGTAATTTCAAGACATTTTTTAAACGAAATCTGCATAAGTTGTAAAATTTTCAAGGAAAAAACAATTTCTCAATGTGAATTTCAGTCCAAGGAAAACTAATTTAATAACTTATCCGTTTAATACGCTGTTAAAGTTGCGAGGGTAAGATAATTTTGATTTGATTTGTGAAATTGTATTTTTCACCGTTTAATTTATTTTGTTTCCTTTGTTTTTCTTTTCGCTTCCTCCTGTAAATTCTGTATGCTTTGTCAGTTCTTTCGTTTATTTGATGGTAATGCTAATTGTCGACTGTCCATTTCTGAATTCGTTAGTTTTCAATTTGCAGTTGAAAGAATTTGAGTATAAAGAAACGTTCCAATGCAAATGGTTGTTTTATATTCTTGCATCCGAGGTCGAGAATCAGCAACTACCAATATCCTATTTTTTGTATGCAATTTTTTTTAAAATATTCTTTGAGAAAGGAGCTGATTATTTATAATATGGTCCAAAAAAAAAAGAAAAAAAGTTCCAAGAAAATTGATTTACTCATTTAAAGTTTTTTTCGGATAAACTGGCGGTGAAGATGTGCGAAATTGCGAAGATTGAAGAATGTAAGACTGTAAATTAAATCGAGATTACATAAGAAACTTGAAAGCATAATGCAAAGATCATTTAGGATAAAAATTATCATTTTAACGCGATAATTTTAAGTAACATTCATGTGTTGTAATTAGGCATAGCTGAATAGGAAATGAATTCTTCTTCACGTAAAAAATGAAATGTTTAAAATGTTCGTTGTACATATAATAATTGTATCTTTCGGAATAATTTCGCTGAATGGAAAATTGTTTGATTATGAATGTGAATGTCTTTTTTCAAGGTAACGACAATCTATGCACAAATGTCTTACTGTTTATTGTTCATGCAACACGAGGAATTACAGTGTGTATGCATGCATACCGTGGCAATGTCTCTTTCGTTGTTATTTTAGTTGTTACATTATGATGAAAACTTCAAGTTACTTCGATTCAGACGGTAAAAGCTAAATGCTTAGCTTAATTTACTTAAGAAGGTGCCCTTCATTTAGTAGATAAAATGTACTTCCTAACAATGATAGCGAAGAATTTTTGATAGTAAGTGAAGTTTTTGCAGTTAAGCATTTTTATGTGAGACAGACAAATAGGAAGAATAGTTGTGTTGACATTTTCCGCATTTCTCGAGGTTTCTCTGACTTTTTGCTTCATTGAAACCGATGGACATAAGTGGCTAGGCCAATCAATTTTACATACGGAAATCAGTTTTTATCTAGGTCCACCAGAACAAAAATATATACGGTGGACCGCTGATCCTTGGATTTCATTCGTCTGTGTTCCTACTTTTTTTTTTTGATCACATTCTTTTGACTGGTGATTTTGATACAGTAACATTCATTAGCGGAAAGAACTATTTTCTTTTTCTTACCCGAACATTAGATTACCGCACTTCTTAGGGATTTCTTCATCCTCAGCAGACATTTAACAAGAAATTTGCGATAAGTTGAACTTATTATAATATAAACTAATTATTTTGTTATATTCAGTTATGTAGAATCAATGGTGCTTACGTGTTTCGTAGTTAAACTGGTGGCCTACTATGGATAGATGTTGGATAACATAACCGTGTTTCTTCTATTTGATGTCTGTAAGCACCATTCCGGAACGATTGTTGCACTTTAGTCTCATTCCAGATTTCTGTACTTCTTGCATCTTAAAGGCATCCGACTACTACTGCTGAGGTCATGCGGCGACCTTGGATATTGCTGGACTTTGCATAGTTTTTTAGTCTCTCAATAATTCACAAATTCCCCCTTCCTTTCTTTTCGAAAATATAACTAGATATTGATGTGTAAAAAAGTCTAAGATACTTTTAAAACGCTTCCTACTGTTAAAATTGCTCCTTTGTGTATGCAAAACTTTCCGGAATGTGCAGAAATATATTCCATCTGATTTGTATGAGATTTGTTCTGTAATTTTAAATTAAATTATGTCTCCTACTTTAAGTAATGTTTCGTTGCGATGATGTTCTCGTTTTTCTCCAATTGTTTTTTAGTTGTTGGAAATTTCCGGCAAAAAGTCACGTTTTTTTTCCACTTGTTCTGGATATGTATCTTGATTCTATAAATAAAATAAAAAATTATCACCAATTATGGTTGCACGTTTGTTGTGACAAAGACAATTCAATGGCTGGCATACTTTATTGAATTCAAAAAACAAAGATCTGAATAATTCAATACAGTATCTAATCAAAACATAAATGACTGTCGGGAAAAAATCTTATGACAGTGAACTGTGCTTAAAAGTTGACCTGAGAATTCCTATCAATCTTACATGGAACCTTAGAACTGCGAGTAAAAAAAAGTATTTAATTCCTGCAGTCTTGGAACTAAGGAAAAAAAATGTTTAATTTACATCTCTCAATTTTCTCGGAAAATATTAGTTATGTTAGAATTATGTGGTAAACATATGGAGCGATTCAAAATAAATCCAAATATGAACATTGTAAAGGAGATTATTCAGGGCAACTGGTCGATTTGGTGGTAATATGCTGCATACCGCCAGCAGTTCTTTGAAAAAGCTTGCAGTAAATTAGAAAAGATTTCACTAATTCACTCTTAGATTTTTAGGGAATCGGAACGCTCCCATATAATATTCTGCTCTAGAAATCATAGCTGGTGCTGCCTATGCCGTTTTATGAGGCATCATAGAGGACTGAACCAATTATAGGTCTAACTCCAAAAGGATTATACTTTCAGATTAAAGGCCCATTCGATTCATTAGGATTTTTCGAATTAATCAAAATCACGATTCTTCCTATCAACGCAATGTACCGCAGTTGTTAATGCTCCTTCTTTCGTTATGTACAATGCGCTGCCATCAATACCTACAATTTTTTTTTTTTTTTTTTTTTATTTTAAATAGTGTGAAACTTATTATTAAATAATTGAGAGCTTAGATACTTCGCATTCTGAATCTACGTTCTAGATACCTTTCTTAGCAATAAATAATAGAAATATAATTCCACCATACGCACAAATACATTAATGTATTTATTACGTGATGATAATGTGGTAATTTACTACAAATATTCCTCTTATTTGTTTAATAATTTCGGCTGTCCATTCAAAAAAAACTTCCATGATTATTTTCATCGCCAATCATGAGGCACCATTAAAATTAAAACATCACAAATTATTTTAGTAACTGGTAATATTTTTACGCTGTTATTTCAGTAATTGGTAATATCTTTTAGATTTTCTCACTCTGGATATAATTTTGGATATGCTCTGAATATAATTCACTTTGGATATAATTTTCAGTAGAACAAAGATAATGAATGAACGAAAAACCTGAAAGTTCAATGACAACGGACGATATAGGTGAATTCGGTTCCAGACTACTAGCAAGTTTTAACAAGTCAACTGCTGCATCACCTGCTGCATTGCTTAATGTTCCACGGCTACATACATTTAGGCCTGATTGATCAGCACAAAGTACTCCCTTCACTTGCTCTCTTGATATCCTAAAAGCACAGAATAGATTAATTGCATTTAAGATAATATCATTCTATCTCGAAGAGATATTAATTTCATTCATTCAAAATCAAATGTCACTCTATTACGAATAATTTTTTATCTATTTTGCTTTAAATTTGCTCTATTTCACTTATAAATGGTCATACAATCTAAAAAGTTACTTTTAAAGTAATTAATGACTAATGAACTAATTTTTGACTAATGAACTAACTAACTCAACTAATGAACTAATTTTTTGCTAAGAGGTACAAATATAGATAACTGCAACTGCTAATTCATAGAAAACATCAAATTTCAATAAACATTTCAAGTCCACATGTTTAATTGCTCAACACTACATTTAAACACTTACAGAGTTGATAAAAACTTCACGAAAGACAACCAAGATTATCTAATTTTAAGACTTCTGATATGGAATTGTCACAGTTTCTGAATTATACAATCAGTTGATTAATTACTTCTATCTGAATTAATTTCTATGCTTTCTTTAGTAATTTATTGCCTAATCTGAGGAAAGTGAGATAAAAGTAAGTAAGTAACATAGATACATACATCGATTAAATTTTAATAAATAATAGAAATAATCAAAGCCTACATTTCATCTGCTAGTTTCTCTAACTGTAATTCCATTTCTTTTTTTGTGATACACTGATGGAAAACTGAAATCAATGATATTAGAAATAAATCACGAAAAACTTGTGCAAAAATGCTACATGACAAAGCTTACTGGTCAAACGGTCATACGGGTCAAAAGTCGGGTCAGACGGTCAAACGATACATGTAGATATCATTGCCAACATAAAAATATGCATTTTACAAATATATCGGTGTAGGAGATGCTTGAAAGCAAAAAAACCCAAAGTCATCGCGATCCAAGCGTGATTTATGCGTAGTTTACGTAAGTAAAACATGGCTAAACCATTTTTGATGGTATTTAGTGACGCAGGATATCTTACTCTCTAATTTTCCTCTTAAGTATTAATGAGATTATTTTTCAAGTAGGTTAAACTTTCTTTTCTTTGAAATTTTAAAGTTTCTCGAAATGCACGCAATTTATGCGTACGTTTCAGTTGACCTTTTAACCTTGTTTTTTTTACTCTACTTTACCTTTTACCTACAATGAGGCCTAATAATTTTGAGATAAGGATTACTAAGTTTAGAGAATAGTGTTGAGCAGAAAATAACAGGCTTAATTTTTGTCATGGACAGAACTAACAAAGTTTAAATATTTTCCAATTTTAATTGCATAAGTTTATTTTATAATTGAAAATTTTGCAGCCGATAGTAATTAATATAATTAAATAATGATCATGGAGACGCATTATTTATTTCAAAATTGCAACGCTTCAAATGAAAGGAATCGCGGTGGAGGATTACCCTTCTGGAGAGTTTTCATGGATTGTAGAAAAGATGAGCCAACGATACCTGATAGTATCAACAAAGAACCACAATGTACATCTTCTATTAATGGTTTAAATTATTAATAATATTCTTCATTTGTATCTTTCAAAAAGTTACTGTAAGGATGTCATACCATCTACTGTTGCGATATATAGCATGACTTTTGGGAGAATTTAATTTGTAAACTTCTGGGAAAGTATGAGAATTCTGTAGAGTTAATTTCATTCTATTTTGATAGCATGACGGAGTAAGCAGGACTTATTAACTAAAGTATGATTTTGTTGAGCAAATAATTTAAAAATCAGTTTAATTAAACAAATCGAATGAAAGTAAATGGAAGAATAAAGCAAATATTTCTGACAATATGAATAATCGTCTATAGGAAGATTGAGTGGTAATTTGAAAAGAACTGAAACTTTAGAGATACTTCTTTCCTTCTGTTTTTTCATTTTATCTTAAACTTAAGAGTTATCATCATCATTTTCATCGTTAACAGTATTATCATTATTAATCTTTACTGTCATAAATAACATTAGATAAATCCTTATTTCAGATAATGTTTAAATACAAACTAGAATCTGAATGCTACCGAAGTAATCCTCTTTAACAGTTATTACCAAAAAATTATTTTTTGAAGGCTTCAAAGATGTTGAACAAATATCTGTAGGCACATCTGAAACATCATGCGAAAGCACTACTCAGGCAGAAACTATTACGGTGAAAAAACGACAACCCATCGGTACGCTATTTTTACTTAATCTATAATTCTCATGTTTCGATAATTTGTCTAACTTTATTATTTATCAGAGTTCTAATGAACAAACATCAATCCAAAGTTCTGGATTGATGTTTGTTTGTTTTGCAAGCTTTCATAACCATATTCCTTCATAAAACATATAGTTGTAATAAATCTTATTACCATCATATGTTTATAATTATTGTAACCAAAATACCGTATCCAATAATTTTTCTTTTAGGTAGCTTTAATTTGGGCGCTGTATTTGCTGAAGCTGAAGCATCAGATAACCTATTAGAACGGAAACAATTTAATTTAAAATTAGTGAAAGAATTTCGGATCGAAGATGGTACTACAGGTTTTGGTTATGACGCAATTTTCGGTGATGGCATTAATGAGCGATTGAAGTCGGTTATTGTTGATGAACCATATCTGCGAAATAAATCACAGGTGTTTTACTATTGAATATGCAGAAAATTTTCAAAGCCTTATTCAACTTTTTAACCTATAATGTTCTTTTCCAAATCGTTTTGATATTGTTTGCTAGAACTGAAATATCTGTTACAACCTTTTGCTTGAAGTTTAATCTGATTTTTGTTGAATAGTTTTTTTACTGCGTGTTTTGCTTATCGTTGTAGCTGCTAAAAAACTTTTCTATAGCCTTAGGATGGTATTTCGAACTAGTGGTATTTCGCAACATAACATTATTAAGTAGTAGTTTGTCTGTTTTTGGGAAAACTGATCAAAATCTCTTGATTTTAGATCACAAATTTAGTTGCATTCTGCGAGCTGCTGGTATCGGGAGCACCAAATCTTCGTGAAATTGTGCTTCGTACGCAGGCGGACCAGAATGCGTTCCACGAAAACTGCCTGCATTTGAAACAGCTGAGGACTGATCTCATGTCACGGGACGTAGTTTTGAAAGTGAAGTGTAGCGGTACCATGCATGATCGGGAAATCAGGTCATATTTTTATCTATTTTATTTTAGGTTTTTATCTGTTTTTCTATCTAATTTTTGTTTCCAAAATTTTCTTTCAGTTGCGAGGGTTATAATATTTGTAAACTATGCCGCAGCTATATCCATCTCTTTTAGTTAACCGATTTTATATCTTCTTGTATTTCGTCAGGATTCTTCCATGACAGTTGATATTTTGGATCTTGATTAGTAGCCACTATCGAATTTTCATATTACTTTCCAGAAGTAGCCTCTGTCGAGTTGAAATCACTTTTTCTTTTAGATTTGACAATGGTTGGACCTATCGGATTGGTCGAGGCTTAGATTATTTCCAGAAGCAGCAGCCATTAACTCTAGGAATAACCGATTTCAATTTAAGGAAGTGTCAGGAGACAAATGTATGTATATTAAGAGAAATGCGACGCAAGGATACAATGTAAATTGATTAATTTGATAAAGTAATTTTATTTGATTTGTTGTGACACTGCTGTAAACAGTGCTGTAAGATTAGTGGTATAAGATCGAAATTTGGTTCCTTATGGAATTTAGTTTCTTGTTTTTTATAATTATTGCTATTTTTCTCAAATCTCAAATTATTTTATTAATTTTTCTAAAACTTAAATCTCCTAATCACTGTAATTATTTTCTCATTTTATATATTGTAATATATATGAAATTCTTCATTTCATATATTTTGAGTTATTTTTCACGATGTGTTTACTTATTACTTGGATCATGTAGTTCATAACCATATAATATTTCATGTTGAATGATATTTTAGTTGAATGAATTATTTTTTACATCTTTTCTTTGTGGATGTAATTGTTTTCAGATGTCTGATATTCGCATATTTTTAAGCTTTTATTTTTTCGACTAGTCATCCACTGTAGTAATCATTGTTGTCTCATTATTATATGCTATCGACTCTTTCTTTCATACATCTTTTTAATTTTCCGGTATAAGGCTTAATATAGTACAAAAACTGATTATGTAAAGGAGAAATTTTGATAGAAAATTGCCGCAATACAATGACCTATATGAATGCGCCGTGTACTAGTTTGTTAATAAAAATAACCATCAGATACTAAGTCATTGCTGATGGTCATAATTAAATGAAGTGAAATAGCAAAATATGGAATTCTGGGAATCGACTTGAATAAAATTTATGTCCGTATTTCATGACATTAATCATTACAATTACAGTTTTCCAGGAATGATAGTAAGGAAATATGAAATATGAGATATGAATAAGAAACAGCAGATTTTGTTAGAATCCGAGTAACACTATTATTCGAGATTAAGAACATCTATGAAATTTGGAACTAGAAGTCGTTTGAATATTTTTATATAAAAATGGAATATGTGAATTAAAGTGGAACTAATTAATAAACGGTTTAAGTGAGCAATGTGACTCAAAGTAAATAATGTGCCTCAAATTCAAGTTTCTCAAATAAAAATAGAAAATACTAGTAATATCAATGTTTTAATTAACTGTCTTTCCCTTTCTTTTATTCCAGATTCTATTTCCGGTTTATAAGAATCGAAAAATTCAGTCCAGTTAGCGATTCAATTGGCATAATAGTAGTTATGCAAAAATTTCAATTTAATCAGTTTTAATCTCTTGAAATGTTCAAACAGCGGTTGCTCGACTCTAGGACAGCAAATCGTCATCGAAAGCCAAAATGTTCGATTCTCTCTGTTGCATCCATTTCAACTGGTTCATTTTATGTACAAATGCAAAAAATTCTTTTAAATAAATTACTGTCAATTAGTTCTCAAATTTTAAGCACAGATGATTATCTTAAATGGGCAAAAGAAAATAAGCAATGATATAAAGATATGGTATTAAAAAAAGAAGAGGGGAAGTTGGATAAAAACTTCATTTCCGCGTCAAATTTCGATTCATTTGAGAAAAACCACAACAAAGATTACAAGAATTAGACGTAGAAAAACGTGAACCTGTTTTACTTCGATGTTCGGCGTTGCAACATTCACATTTTATCCAAGTAAACACGCTACAACGAACATCTGAAATTTACAAAGTTTTGCATGAATTTCACACGGCGGTAAGTTGAATTTATTTTTGCTTTCTTTATTCATAATTTAATACTCGTTTCTTTCTTTTCTTCATGTAATAATTTTAGGTAACGCAATCAGTGTTTCGCTTGGCACCGTCTCTAGAAATGGATGAATTGCCAGTACGGTACGTTTTCGCGTCATTAAATGGACGTGCAACGTGTATTCAACTTTGCTCCTCACCGATATATACAATCCATTTGCATGTCATTTCATCAAACAAAAAAGTCCAGGTAATTAGTAAAGATAACTGTCTCGAATTCGTTAAGCAAATGTTTAATCATTAGGCAATATCAAATCAGAAGTATTTTTATATTTGATACCCACTATAGAAATTTTTGCCATCCATAAAATTTTTGAATTTCTGATATCAGTATTCAAAAATTTTAATCCGTTCTATATGCTTTGATTACATTTATATGTTTTAGATATGTTTCACATCTCTGTCAATTTATTAATGCGAATTCAAATTTGTAAAATATGAAAATATGCAAAAATCTTGAAATAATTTTTAACCGTTTGATTACACCTAAATATAGAAAGAATATATAGAAAGATATGAAATGTCACATTTATTCAATCATTATAGTTATCCTCAAAGAAAGGATAAATTAAAAATATTCGAAGTTAAGTAATAGCATGTTTATTGGCTACTTTGATCAGAGCAGCTGGCACTACCGCTATTTCTCGTCGTAATAATTGATGTACCCAAAAAACATTCAGTGAATTTATTTTATTCGATTTTTTCTCCATTCAGATAAAGCATCGTACGATAGCTCGACTATCCTATGAAATGATCCTTCGACCAATGGAAATGAAAATAGCTGAACAATGGCACATGAATTGGGAATTTGTTGTCTATCGAGTATCACATGGTTTACATTTTGCCATAATGAAAAATGTTGCTGATATGAATCCTCAGCAGATAGCTGTTTATGTACAGATACAGAAAGCCTATCCACGACGATTTGTACGATCTAGTATAGCACCTGTGCAGGTATGTATCATTCTTTATGTATCGTATGTATCAGATATGTATCAAACAATAATTCGTAAAACTGGGAATTTTTGAAATTGTTTGAAATGGTTACACATAAAATTCTGATTCCTCAACTAAAAAAAAGTTCTTTTCTATCAAATTCATCAAAAATTCCCAGTTTTACGAATGATTGTTTGATTTTCAAGTAATTTTTAACTCAAATAATTCATTTAATTAATTGCAAACAACAATAGTGGAAATGATTGCAAAAAAATTAAAAAATTTATTTCAGAAAAAGAAAGTTCTCAAAGCATCAGAACCATATCCAATTAAAATGTGTACCGTTGATCAAGGTGAACCGTGTCATGTCAGAAAAATCAATATTCCTGAATATCATAAATCTATCACAAGTAATTATCATACACTCAAGCATATTGACGGTTGTCCTTCCATTTGAGCCTTGATTAAGTGTAACTGTTATTGTGAAGTAGAATAATTCATTAATCATTTGAGTCCTAACTGAATAACCAATAATAGTTGTTCGAACTGTTTTGAAATTTGAATGATTAAAAGTTTACAATTGAATGTGTTTCCCACCAAACTTTTATGAGGAAAATTGATTTCTGCAGTGTCAATGGTAATCGGAAGTCGAATTCGTTGTATTGCAGTGTTAATGTAAGGAATGGAGCATATAAAAAGCCCTCATAAAGTTATCATAAATAACTCATTCTTAGCGTAAACTTTACATCTGTCCATTCTTACTGCTTTACAGCTTGATCATTACAGTATTTTGTTATTTTTATTTCAGTAATCCATAAAAGGGTTAATTTCATTTGTTTCATAAAGACGGACCGATGTAAGATTTACGTTAAAAATGAGTTAGACAGAATGATATGCGATCTTTGTGCATTTGAGAATATAATTTTCCATACCAAACTTTTATATGAAGAATTAATTTTTGCAATTTCTTTCTTTTACAGAGAATCTTTTCTAACACTATTTTTATGGTCTTTATAAGACAAATGAAGTTAACTCTCTATGAACTGCCGAAATAAAAATTACAAGACAATACAAGGAGAATTTGTGAGTAAAATAAGGCGATACATTTTATAATGTACCAATATATTTTATAGTGTACCAATGTTGTAAAACATTGGTACACTATAAAATGCTAAAGGTCAATTCATGTTGTAAAGATGTTCCAATAAAGAATTTCTTCTCTAACGATTTTATATGAGCAATTGTTGGTATACTGTAAAGAAAATCTTTGGAATTTGTTAATTCTAATTTTGAATCAACTTATTTTGTAATGATCTGTAAACAATTTCCCACTACATAAAGATCTAGATGCCAGGGATGATCTTAGTTATTAATGCAACAAATATCAGTTATTCGCGTATTCACCAAATTAACTCATCCAATTTATTCAATAGTCACCAAATAATTTACGTCAAATGAATCATCCTTCATTTCAGTTCAACGATGAATGAATCATTCCTTAATTAATAAAGCGATAATCAAATTATTACCGAAGGAAATGACAGTGATTTGTTGGTTAAAATTGTTCATTTATTGTATAATTCATTTCTGCTAAATATTTTTTTTCTTCTTACTGTTCTAAACTAATAATTTTGTATGAGTAAAATATTACAACCCAAATAAATATCTTTGCCCACAAATGAAACAATCAAAAAAATTTGCTTTCCCGATATCACAAACATCGTTTAAATCTATATAAATCTGAACCAAAATCAAAAAAAAAATCCTATTCATGGACTTTAAATAGCCAAAGCTTATTGGGCTTTAAATTATAGACTTATTCCGAACTGTTAGACCACTTTAAGTCACGAAGTGGGGACAATCATTCTCCTGCTGCTACGTGATCTCTCTAGATATCATTAATATCCTTTAACTTAGTTCTTTCATGCAATTCTAGACTTCTTTGCGTCGCTTCTTTTATAAGAAAATAATGTATTGGTCAATTCCAATAAATCTGTAATATGAATTAATTAAGAAATAGCACGATAGATCACAGAAGAATGGTTATCTTTATCACGTGATGGCAGAAGAATGATTATCTTTACCACGTGATGGCAGAAGAATGATTATCTTTATCACGTGATGGCAGAAGAATGATTATCTTTATCACGTGATAGCAAAAGAATGATTATCTTTATCACGTGATAGCAGAAGAATGATCATCTTTATCACGTGATGGCAGAAGAATGATTATCTTTATCACGTGATGGCAGAAGAATGATTATCTTTATCACGTGATAGCAAAAGAATGATTATCTTTATCACGTGATAGCAGAAGAATGATTATCTTTATCACGTGATGGCAGAAGAATGATTATCTTTATCACGTGATAGCAAAAGAATGATTATCTTTATCACGTGATAGCAAAAGAATGATTATCTTTATCACGTGATAGCAGAAGAATGATTATCTTTATCACGTGATAGCAAAAGAATGATTATCTTTATCACGTGATAGCAAAAGAATGATTATCTTTATCACGTGATAGCAGAAGAATGATCATCTTTATCACGTGATGGCAGAAGAATGATTATCTTTATCACGTGATGCAGAAGAATGATTATCTTTATCACGTGATAGCAGAAGAATGATTATCTTTATCACGTGATGGCAGAAGAATGATTATCTTTATCACGTGATGGCAGAAGAATGATTATCTTTATCACGTGATAGCAAAAGAATGATTATCTTTATCACGTGATAGCAAAAGAATGATTATCTTTATCACGTGATAGCAGAAGAATGATTATTCTTACCCCACAACTTAAAAAGGTCTAATAATTGGAAGATAGCAAAGCCAAGATAATACATATTTTTTTGCACAGCATTCTGCAAACAATAATTTAAGACGTACACGTTGTAAATCCTAACTTCCTCCTCTTTTGCCATGCTGTATCAATATGATACAAGTTATTAACGGGGGAGCGCGGACGCAACCCCAAACGCAAAAATTGTGCTGTTGGCTGATCCCAGTTCGGGATAGCCACACGGGTCAACCTGACCTAAAGTGCAATGGTCAAGCCTCACCGTGGAGATCCCGCCTTGTTGATCGCGAGACCCTCCCAGCCAGGTAAGTTTATGAGCTTATCATTCCAGCGATATTATCATTAAAAGCTGCAAATATTGGATGGCTTCTTGCATGTTAATTGCATCAGATAAGATAGTGAAGAATATGGAGACGACGAGTATGTGCAAGTAATGTGGCACATTTCAAATTTATTTCCGACAGTGCCACTGACTTCGCTCTATCGATCCATTCGTCCCATTGATAGACATTGAAGAGGTATGTAAAGATTTACGACTGCGACACTTACGGCAAATTTCAACGGTAGTCTGTCTATGCATGTAGGAAACCGAGATGCATTATCAGACTACATAGACTAGACCATTACAGGCTCCCAAATAATCCAACCTTTACCAGATTCATGCTACTACGAGAAACGTTTGTTGTAAGCCTCTAAATGTTCCGATCCGGATTCTCGTTATTCTAACAAAAATTGACCATTTATCTTTTTATGAATACCCGGAATGATTCCGGAATGATTCATTCTCATTTAACATCAGACTATCCTAACCTAATCTCCAGCTCCGTAATAGTGATTTATCTAACCTGAAATTGACCATACGACAAATTTCTGTCTCTATGACTTTTATGTCATTCTATTGTGCTTCAAAACTAATAATATATTCAGATAAAAAAGAAGTGACAAGTCTTGGTAGACCTCATATAAATTATGCTTGGCATAGGCGTTTAAAGACATCTGCTAAATTTTTTTCAAAATTTTATAAACAAAATTTATTCGAAATTATATTAGCATTACAATAAAGTAATAAAACCACAGATTAAATCTAAAAGATTGCTCTTCATATCAATCAACTCATTCCTACGATTTTTTATGATATTTTACTGGCTGTTCTGTGCAGTCACAATTTCCCTTATGTTTATTACAGTCTGCTTCATCAGCCTCCTCCAACAGGCAGCGCCAATATTTCTTGCATTTCGAATAGCATGGTGACACCCTGTAAATGTTAAAAATTTTAACCATCATAATTAAAAATTGACAAAAAAGAAAATTTAACAAACTTTCTCCCCATGGCATTATGCATTGCAATCGCAAAGATGACAGTTAACACGAGTAGTTTAGTTGTATCCAACATAACCTCGCTGTAGTCAACACTTAACCCAATCGATTCAATTAAATCCAAATTTAAATTTTCAGACAGGCTACGAAGCAATAATCGAATGCAATAATTTATTAGGCTGAGCAATCAACCAGAAAGCTTTCGCTAGGATACAGTGACTGAGCAAATGCTTTAATTATTATTTAAGTTAAATTATTGAACATGAAGGTAATTAATATGCAAATTTGTTATGCACCAATATGTTTCGCTGAAGTCTAATACTGAAACGATCCTACTGACAAGCAATTTGAAATTGGATTGAACAATAAGTTCATTTAGAATCAAAATAGCAATGTAATAGAAGATTCTAAGTCTAGACATGAACTTATTCTTGAATATAAGCAAGACGTTTTTCAACCTTAGAAGTTCCAACCAGATCTCGGAACTTCTAAATCTATTAGATAAACATAGCAATAAACTTATTTCAAAATGAAATCAAAACCTTACGAATAGAACAAAAATATAATGCAATTAATAATGAATATAAAATAATCAAATAAGAACTGTAATCTGAATTCGCTTTTGATAGTGATTGGCTTGAGTTTATTTAATAATTCCGAATTTGGTGATTGATTCTAGAATCGATGCATGAAAATAGCCCGAAAAATATTTAAAGTCTGAAATACCTGTAAAACAGCCAAATATGTCATCCATATCTTGCCTGAAAGCAGAAGAAGCTTTTTAAGGAAATTCTTTGCTGCCAATAACTTTTCAGTGACAGCTTTTTCATGCAAATAATGCAAAACGTTCGCTGCTTGAAAGTAAAATGCATTTAAATGTAAATTAAACAGAAATGCAATCTCGTCAAACTATATATTCCTCAAATGTTAATCACGTAAAACGAGCTTATTTTGATTAATATATTTTCCGAAAATTCGAGTTCGAATAATTATAGAATCTAAATTATGACTCATTAATTCATTTTTTTAAAATTGTTATTCATTTCGTAGCTAATTTACGGGAAAAATGACTGCAGCATCATGGTCATTATTGATCAACGATATTATGGTCGCAACCATTTAATTTTCTTACAACTCTTCGGTAATATATTGATGATTAAGATTGAAACTGTACTATACTGATTGAACGACTTATAGTCCTTAAATTCCGAACCATAGAGTTGAAAGCATATGTTTACTGAAAATCCGAAATTTTTGAGAAACCACTTAGATCAAAGGTAGCTCTCACTCCATCCTTCAGAAACTAAAATGATCTGGAGGAGCTTAGCTTCGCGAACGAGCATTATTTACAGGTTTCATCCACGTGACACAAACTCGCTTGTGACTGAGAAAACCAACACAAAATATTTTTATCGCTGCTTAGGTGATGTAGGAGCTACGAACTTTTCTACGGCGTCTTCTTTCCTCGGCACTGATTCTACAGATAATTTCAAAGAGCAGCATTATGAATTGAGTGTCACCACGACTTCCGATTGGATGCTAAAGTAAACCGTTTGTTGTAGTCAATCGATTGAGATTATGATACTGCTTTAGAAAGTGTTTATATTGCTTTTTAGCGGCACCACGACAATTTTGATGAAAATGATTTTATTGATGTCTATGATGACGATGTTGACAATACAGTACTACTGGAGACAACATTGACACCAATAAAGTTATCGATGATGGCATTGACATGGAGCGATAACGATTAATGATGCTTCTCCGCCTGTCAATGATGGCTACAACGATTAATAACGATTCTCCGTTTGTCAGATCAGTTCTCCACTGACTGCAAACTGATGGATTCATCAAAGCCGCAATACTACTGTGGATGTGAGTTACCTTCAATATTTTTGAGGCAATGCTATTAATACCTCGAGAAAATTCCAAGTATTTATGATGGAAACAGATTTCGTGAAATTTAGTGATGTTTGAATAAAAACGATAGCGAGAACAGATCAAGGAAATGAAATAAGCTGAGATGTTATGTACGTAAGTGTTTTTCTCTTTTCAATCATTAAAAATATCACTGATGAATTCGATAAAAAATAGGTCTAATATTTGATTATAATTACTGTTATTCTTATTTAATCACTTATATTATTCATTATTGATATTTTTAAAGATTAAATTAGTCAATAACAATTTATGAAATAATTGTTACATGAACGCATATATATATATATATATTCATATATACACACAATTTTTTTAAACTTCTCTTCAAATGTTTCATTGCAAATATTAATTACATAACAAAAATTTTTGCGAATCTTTGACTAAATGTTAAAAAACGTTTAACAAAAACTATAAGAATTATTATTATCTATATTTAATTTTGTATTCAATTACAGAAAGCAGCAAATATCCACAAAGATGGTAATGCATTAATAATCACAGTATCAGCCGGAATTGTACCGAAAATGAAAAAAAGGAAAAAAGAAAGTTTTTCTGGGAAAAATTATATTTTGTTTTATTCGTTTGAAATCAGATTTTAAAAAAAATAATTGACTTTTTGTCTTAAGTACTACAAATTTTATTAATTCACGATAATGAAACATGCAGAAATTCATTGAATGATAGTGTTATGTGAATTATTTTTCTTTTATTTTTTCTAATATTTCAAAATTAAATGTCAGATTTCTTAGGAAGTAAATTTGTCAACTCTAAAACAAACGTGCAAATTTGAAATGATACAAGAAAAGTGAAAATTTAATAATGTAAATGACGCACTGTGCGATCGGATAAACAACGGCAGTTTATGAAACAACTTACTCATGTAAAATTTTATCATTGTGCTATTGAAATTCAATCAATAAAATTATATTTATTAAATATTTTAGTCCTTTCCTCAATAATGGAATACTGATATATTGGAATTTGACTATTATTACGTAAGCGGCTAGTGGATGGGTCGATTTTTCTTATTTCATTTATCTCTAACAATTGCCAGTATGTGGTAGATATAATGTGAAAAATTTCCAAAAAATAGAAATTGGAAAATTCATTAATTTAGGATATTAACAACTTCTAAATATTATTTTAAGCCAATGTCAAGTTTGTTTCTTTTTGAAAGGAATATTTTTCCTTTTTCTGTAGTTGTGGTGCATCTGCATGAAATAAAATTACTCTTCTATTGATATTGCTAAAAAGGATAACTAAACTGATTAGCATTCACATGTTTTCTGCTTAACTTGCCACCAAAAAATTTTTTTTGAAATTATGGCTCAATTGCACAGAGTAAGGATTATTCAGTTTAGAAAAAGAGAGGCAAAACTAATTTGAAATTCATTGCAAATTTGCTCTTCTTCCCATAAATTCAGTTTCCCTTTTTAATGTTGAAGAAATCGAAAATCGCAATTTTCAATATGATATCATAATTTTTGAAAATTTTAAATTATCAGCTATGTCTTTTTGTATCTTTGTATCTTTTTTTTGTATCGTTTACTTTGTATCTTTTTAACATACTGCTTGCTTTCTTGTTTAGTTTGTTGAACAATCATTTTAATTGCTTCCACTGTTTCGTTTTTTGCACACATTTTAAGATTATTCCTATTTACTGCATGGATTTCTTCTACTGCATTTTTTACTTTTTTATGCCATTCGATTAGCGATATTTAGGGTACATTGAAAATTTTATTCAGTATAGGACGATTAAAAAAAACACGGACTGCATGCAATCAGTATGCAGTCCGAGAATTATGAGCAAAGGCATTCCAATTGTATATTTTTCTAAATTCACATTCTAGAATTATTATGCAAATGCATGTAGCTTGTAAAAATTCAAACAAATTTTTAGATAAGCGCTTGATGTGCAAATTGTGATATAAGGCTAATAGTTTAATATGTGTGATGCACTGCTTCAATATAACAACCAAAAAAAGCTTCTTTAAACTGTGGTTCCTATAGAGAAAAATGTTGAATTAAATAAAAATTTTCATCCTATATACAACATTGTATTTGCAGGCAACATAAATTACTGTCAGCAAGTGTGACCGGTGTGGCAGAATTATATTTCCTCCACACAATCTCCTATATTGTTCATTTTGAAACTTTGACGAGAAAAAATGAAAAAATTTGCTCAAGAATAATGCATCAATTGAAATGTTCAAAATATTCAATCTTTACGAATGTTTTATTTGATTTTTTTTTAAACTTTTTTCTTATTCGCAATTTCTGAAGTATTGTTGAAGATTCATTTGTGTTTATGAAAGATGTAAAATCACAATCTCATCAGTATTGAGCAGTAATATCGTCGGTAAATGAGAAAATAAGTAATGGTGCATGCTGTTAACCATAGTGTCCAATAAATTGTCCATCGACAATAGTACCATGTTTTGGATGGTTCTTCTTCGAAATCAAATATAATACTTGGCATTTGTGTTGGCTGAATTAAGACTTAGCTTATGAAGAATAAAATCGAGTAAAATGTATGCTCGGTTGCATGCTCAATTACATAATCACTATATTGAATTTAAATTCAAAAAATTCAGTAAATTTGAAAGCAGTACTTCAGATCTTTCAGACTCTTCCATTTTGCTCTGCAATTGTTCTGGCGTAAACTGCAATTACATATTAATAGAACAAGCAACAGTACCTAGATTTATTTCAACAATTTTCAAGTTATTTTTCCCTTATTAAGGAAGATTAGTTATTGTTTCCAAATGCAGCAATATGATAATTCAGGTGCAGAAAAACAACAATAATCCGAAATACTAACAAAATTTCCGTAAAACAAATAATTAGTATTTTGGAAGATTTCCGGGATAGAAAATATTACAAAAAGAAACTGAGAAGGATTTCATTTCCATCGCATTTGAAAACTCACCACATAGCGCTTACGATGTGGAATGCCGGTGTCATACCGATATGGAGTGTCGCCATCATATCTGAAATATATGCCAAGCAATATTTCAAAAAAATGAACCATTAATGAAAAATTAATTCTTGCTTTATCATCAGTTTATATAAAAATGAACCTCATTTTTCGTCTATTCCGATTCTTGCTGACTGCACTTGAAGACGGTAACTTATGACCGGACTGGAAGTTTAGATATGAAATTTTTGGCTCTACTTTTTCAAACTTTCTCAAAACAAACAAAATTAGAGACATAAAAAAGAACGGCGTCTGGAATAAAGATAGAAAATAGGAGGATAGGAAATTGGGATGATCTGTAATGAATTATGATGAACAGAAATATTAAAAAAACACCTGTTCATCATATCCATCGTATTCATCATATGCATTTTGCTGTACAAATATTTTTTTTGGTTGTTTTCTCTAAAAAATACTTTCTTTAATTGCTCAAATACAGATCAAAATTTAAAAAGTTTTGATTGAAGTTTGCAACAAATATAAATTTCATTCCTTCCTCCTACTATTCGACCATTTACCGTATTAAAGTGCTTTAAAATGAATCCGAAAAATATGTTGTATTCAATTACAACAAAAATCTGAAAAATGTGATTTTAATAGAAACTAAACAGCATGAACATATTAATTTGCAAGCGTAAACATACATGACGAATTCTATATGGATCCGCCATTTTGCAAAATCACGTTTCCAGTCGAAAAACAGCCACTCAGAATCCGGATAATTTTTGGTAGTGGATGCTATTGACAAATTTTTTCATTTTATCAGTTCAGGAATTATATCACCAAGGAATGTGTGAGGATGTTTGTAACACCTAAGAAAATGTAACTTGTAGTGTCAGTAGCAAATTAGATTTGAGTAGCGGTTGTTCTACAGTTAGTAATGTTCATGATTTGAGACTGTGTCATGATATTTTTACAGTTCTTTCTCTTTCTTTCTAAAATTCATTCAACATTTCAAGAGACATTTAAAGTGTTGAAATATTTGTCCAAATTAAAACATTTATTAGTCTGAAATTTGAAAAAAGAAAAAAAATGACAGTAATCTTTTATCCAGATGTTTTTAGCAATTAATAACAATGAATACATAATTTATTTCAAATTTTGCAACTTTTTTAATTTTTCTTTTTTTTTTAAATTTATTGTGCTGAAACGCTTTCAATCTGATAATGAAATGAATCATTTACTGTTCCTTCACTCCGTCATTTCTTTATTGTTATTATTTCACCAATATTTCTTTCATTTTATAATTTTGGATTTAATTGTCCATCAAAATAAGCTGCTCAAAAATGAGAAAAAGACAAAAAATAAATCCTTAAATCCTTAACTGTTAAAAATGATTGTCATTTTTCCCTTCTTAAACATTCCATTGTAATTTCATCTCCTCATAAATTTCATTTCAGTTTATACGAAACAAAAAAACATATTTTTTCTCTCTCTTTCTCTCTCTTTCTCTTTCTCTTTCAAGTTTTGTTTTGTTTTTTTTTTTTCGCAATAACTAAAAAGAAAAAAAAATTACTGTTAAATATAATTGCCAGCTTCAAAATGAGCTTTACTGAGAATAAATAGAAGAGAGCTCATTTACATTGCAAATCTTAAAGTTTCTTTTTTTAAACTTTATTGATTGATTTATCGAATTGTGATTTAGGATCAAGGGCTGTGGCTCTACTGCTCTTCACTTTTTGTGATCCATCTCTTTTTTAGGTCAAAGCTCAATAACTCGTATATTTGTACATTCTAGCATTATTATACAAATGCATGTAGCTTGTAAATATTCAAATAAGTTTTGTATAAGCAAACTGTGATATAAGGCTAACAGTTTAATATGTGTAATGCACTGCTTCAATACAACAACCGAAAAAAGGCTCCTTTAAACTGTCATTCTCATAAAGAGATAATTGTTGAATTAAATGAAAATTTTCATCCTATATACAACACTGTGTTCGCAGACAACATAAATTACTGTCAGGAAGTGTGACAGGTATGACAGAATTATATTTCCTTTATACAATCTCCTATATTGTTCATTTAGAAACTTTGATGAGAAAAAATGAAAAAATTTGTTCAAGAATAATTCGTCAATTGAAATGTTCAAAATATTCAATCTTTATGAATGTTTTATTTGATCTTTTTAAGCCTCTTTCATATTCACAATTTCTGAAATAATGTTGAAGATTCATTTGTGAGTATGGAACAAAACTTCGCGATGAAAGAGTGAAGAGCTTTTGAAAGTAATTCATTCCTCATTAGCGCTCACTTGTGTCGATCCCTGTAACAATTTCCGGATTCAGATCATACAATTATTGATGAAAATATTGGAAAATTACAAAAAAAAAAAAAAAAAAAAAATAACCTCCAAAAGATGTGATTTTTTTTGTAAGTGATTCGATTCAATTTAATGTTCTGAGAATATTTTGTGAATAAATCAGTTCAGTTAAAAAATATAAAAAGAATTGGTAAAATGAAGAAAGTAAGAAATAAAAAATCACAATGCCATGAGCACTGGACAGTAATATCGTCGGTAAATGATAAGATAAGTAAGGATACAGAATATTAACCATAGTGTCCAATAAATTGTCCAACGACAATAGTACCATGTTTTGGATGGTTCTTCTTCGAAATCAAATATAATACTAGGTATCTGTAGTAGTTGAATTGTGATTTGTCTGATAAAGTGTACGTCTTACATGAATAGTTCTCAATATCTTATGCATAACAATAGCCTTATGCCTTCTAGTAAATTATAATGATCGGAAACATCAGAAAAATACCTTTTTCGCTCCTGCAAATCTTTGATTTTGCTGTATGCGTATTGTTTTTGGTCGCTTTTTCTATAAAGCACTTTTTTGTTTGCTCAAAAAAATAAATGTTGAAATTTAAAAATTTTTGACTGAAATTGCAATAACGATGAATTTTCAATCTTTCCTCTACCCAATGATCATTCAACAATCTGAACTTAACGAATCTGGATAGTATGTTTTTCATCAAAAGCCAAACAATATGAACGTATGAAATTACTAAATAATACATACATAACGAATCCTGATTGGCTCGACCATTTCTAGTAGAATCGTAATTTTAGGTCGAACAACCGCTTACCATAAAGTTACGTTCTAGCAGTAGAAACTAACGAAAGATTATTCTCTTTCTATCAACTCAGGAATAAGCCTGCTGATGTTATATTCAGCTTCTTGTTGCTTCCTTACTCAATTTATCATTTTTCAAGTAAAGCCTTATTTATTTTTTTTAATTACTGTTAAATAGAAGTGCTTAATTTTTTTGTTTTTCCCGCTTCAACATGAGCTTTAATATGAACAAATAGATGAGAGCTCATTTATATTTTAATTCAAAAATTTTTACCGAACTGACTTATCGAATTATGATTTAGGATGAAGGACTGGGTTCTACTGTTGCTTCACTTTTTGTTCTATCGTTGCTTCATTTTTTGTGATCCATCTCTTTTTTAGGTCGGAGCTCAATAACTCGTACTCAATAAATCTGTACATTCTAGCATTATTATGCAAATGCATGAGCTCGTAAAGATTCAAATAAATTTTTAGATAAGTGCTTAATGCGTAAATTGTGGTATAAGACTAATAGTTTAATATGTGTGATGCACTGCTTCAATATAACAACCAAAAAAAAGCTTCTTTAAACTGTGGTTCCCATAAAGAGAAAAATGTTGAATTAAATAAAAATTTTCATCCTATATACAACATTGTATTTGCAGGCAACATAAATTACTGTCAGCAAGTGTGACAGATGTGACAGAATTATATTTTCTTCATACAATCTCCTGTATTGTTCATTTCGAATCATTGATGAGAAAAAATGAAAAAATTTGCTTAGAATAATCCGTCAATTGAAATGTTCAAAATATTAGTAGTAAATTATAATGATTGAAAACATCAGAAAAATACCTTTTTCTCTCCTGTATATCTTTGATTTTGCTGTATGCATATTCTTTTTGGTCGCTTTTTTTTATAAAGCACCTTTTCAGTTTGTTTGCTCAAGAAAATAAATATTGGAATTTAATAAAACAATTAAAATGAAACAATTAAAATGATTATTTAACAAACTAAACATAAAAGCAAGCAGTATGTTAAAAAAAATACAAAGTATAGTCAGAAGAAAGACATGCAATAAGTGAATCATATAAAATCATGCAACTAAATGCAAGTAGCTCAAGAAAAAAGCTTGAATTAGTTAATGAGGATTCCCTCATCATTAACCTCGGCAATTAATGCACTAAATCTCTTGCACTTCGCAGCAAATTAATTCATTCTTCTCAATCAAGTTGTAGATTTAAAAAAAAAAATGAAAGGAAGGGTTGACTTTCAAGAGTTGTCGTCAGTTGCTTGGAAGCTTAAGTAACTCATTGTATCTTGTAAAGCTAATCGAAGTAATATTTCCTCCAATAACTGCAAGGCATTGTGCTATTCAAGAACTGAGCTATTTTTTTTCCATTTCATTCATAATGTAATCGCCTAATTTTCATTATTATAGCACATGCATCATGTCTGAACTACAAAATAGCTCAATTCTTGAATATCTAAATGCCTTGCAGTTGTTGGAGGAAACCTTACTTCGATCAGTTTTACAGGATGCAATGAATTACCTAAGCCTTTTCAAGTTTGAACGCTCGCTTTTAACTCGCCTTGGAGGAGACGGAAAGGAGGTTGGAGGAGTTTAAAGGGCAAAATGTACAAATAGAAGATGAACCGATAGTACCTCAAGCGTCGAAATTCAACGAAGAAGTGAGCAAAGTCAATTTCTTATTTTGGTTGCTTCTTTTTTTTTTTTTTTTTTTTTTGATGAATACCTTTCCTGGAATTGCAGGAAATGCTATGAAACAGTGTTCAGGAATGCAATTATATGTGAAGTTCGTACTTTATTAATTATCGACTTCTTGAAACGATTGATTGGTTGCTGTTGAAATAGAAGAATGTAAACGCACAAAAAATTGTTTTACATTCTATATATCTTCTCAGCTGTTTGAGTTAAAGCGATGAGTGTTGGAAGGGATCGAAGTCAACAAGTTATTTATTCACATTGCCATTCAACAGGTGCTGATTGGGAAAATCGGCTGCAAGTTATAATCCCTAGAACTCATCAAGAGAATCCGGTTATCCGCGGAATAATCCTGCATTCAGTTATCCACGTAGTACCGTAATTTTACTCAATATGTTCGACTATCCACGTGTTTGTTTTATGCGCTGAAATGTTTTTTTATTTTTTAATTTAATTTAATTTTTTTTATCAGGAATATATTGCAATGAAAAATCTTGCTGGAGAGGTGTAATTTTCCAAGAAGAACTTTTTCAGGACCAAATGTCTGATCAAAAAAGACAAATTCGAAAACGTCGCAATGCCAATACAGATTTGAGACGTTTAACGCAAGCTTATCTCACATCAATTACTCAGTTCCAGTCATTGGTCGATCGTACTGCATACGACAAACTGGATAGTGTTTATTGCTTGGGTCAGTTTATCATAGATGATAAATTTCAAAAAATTTTCTTTTTTCTTATAACGTTCCTGAAACCGGATGGAGATTGCGTGAGAACTCAGGAAAAAATATGCTGATATTTGATATATTTTCTGAATATTTTGATCAGAAAAAATTTGGGCAATAATAATTGAACTTTTATTTTTTGACAATGCTTTCCACATTTTTCTGTTCCAGTACAAAAGCTTATATTGAAACAGCAAAGTGTAACTAGTGGATTATTTCCACGATATTCAAAAAACTGCGAAATTGGCTTTGTCAAGGACAGCATCTATTGTGCCTTGGCATGTTGGACTTGTTCCATTGCTTACAGGCAAATTTCTTTTCTTCCTTCATTAATGATCACTTAAAATGATCAAATTATCCAATTTAATAATTACTTAGGATGACCAAATTATCAAATTTAATAATCACTTAGAATGACCAAATTGTCAAATTTAATGATCACTTAGAATGACTTAAATTATCAAATATAGAAAGTAAGAAAACGATACTGGATTGTTTTACAGACGATTGGACGATGATCAAGGACGACAAACGGAACTGAAGCAATCGGCAGTAAAAGCGATGCGTGGGATTATGTTTTGCTGGATGCAACAGCTTGATAATGTATGTCATAGATTGAAATTATTGCCAAAACATTCGAAACATTTGAACTAATAATTTTGGAAAGAGTGATTTCGGTTAGATGAAAGTGTCATAGTTTGAATTATTTCCAAAGGTTCATTTACATTTCTGAACAGTAGAGTTTTACTGTTTGCGTCAATGCAATGTGTAAAAACATTTATCTGGAATGGCTGAATGAAATGGAAATTGCTTTGTGAAAATTAAAATTACTGAGATTTCAGAAATTTCTAGAAGATTTTAATTTCCATTTTGCGGTTCAATCAGTATTCTGATCTTTTACTGTTTTTCAGCTCAATCATTTCAAAGAAAATGTTTCACCAGAATTCTCTTTACATGCATGCTTTGATTTGCACACAGGCATGGTTCTTTCACCGAATGGAAAAGTACGTTCGGACATATTTTATCTGAATATTTGAAAGAGAAATTCTTGACCTGAAATTGAAATGCATTGTGCAATAGCAAAAATCGGCTTTTCAAAACATTTGATGCTTAATTTCTTTCGCTAAATTTCTTTCATCTTTTCTTTGTTTGAAATATGAATGTTCTAAATTCCAGAAATATGGACACTTGCAAATGGATCTAATTGCTTTGTATCTCTTGGCTTTGGTTCAAATGACTGCAGCTAATATTCAGGTATCTTTGCTTATGTATCACTGTGTCTGGAATCCACTGTTTTAAGTATACTCATCAATCAGGTCAAAAAAAAAAATCAACTTCAAACTGTCAAAATATCGTATAACTTGACAGTTTTTCTGAAATTTTTCTTTTTTCATGGAATCTTGTTTTACTGTCGTAGTTACAGTTTTCTAGGAATGTCATACTTAATTATGCTACTATTGTACAATAAATTTCTCAGTTGAGAACTTTTAACAGGTAATTTACACACATGATGAAGTCTGCTTTATCCAGAATCTTGTTTTCTATATCGAGCGGACTTATCGTACACCAGACTACGGTATGTGGGGAACGGGATCCCGGTACAATGTTGGTGAATGTGAAATTCATGCTAGTAGTCTTGGAATGGTCAAGGTTGGCATTTGATTTTCATTTTACATTCAGCCCTAGTAAATAAGATGAAGAAGATTGTTGTTAGCGATTATTATCAAAAATTTCACGCAGTACATTTTTGGATTTTAAGTTTCTTAAATTTCATTTGGTACATAATATTTACAAAGATAGAGCGATCTTTCACTGAATTCCATTTTAATGTCGTAGTTACAGTTTTCCAGGATTGTCATAATTTTAGATTTCATGAGGACGCTAAATCTATATTGTTTAACCTATGTAATGAAATATATTCCTTGCAGGCTGCATTGGAAGCAATAAATGGTTTTAATCTTTACGGAACATCTGGAAATAGTTCATCAGTAATATATGTTGATATTGACTGGCATAACAGAAATCGTACTACATTTGAAACAATTTTGCCTAGGGAAAGCAATTCGAAGGTAGGTGGTGGTCGTTGGGATTTTAGAGTTAAGATTTCTCGAACATTTTAAAAATGATTTAAAATTGTTTACAGAATACTGATGCTGCATTACTACTATCAATAGGATGGCCAGCTTTTGCAACACATGATTCGGAACTGTATAAAAAAACATTTAACAAATGTATCCGACATCTGGAGGGGCGATATGGATTGAAAAGGTAGCTTAAAACGTATGGTGTATTTCAACATGCTATAAACCTGATGAAACTTTTTTCTGTTGATTAAGGCATCTTGCTTTTGCTTGTGGAAAATGAGTTTTTTTGTACTCCAGATTTCTACGGGATGGCTATCACACTGAACTTGAAGATGCTTCAAGAGACTATTATGAGGAGCATGAAACATCGCGTTTTCAGAATATTGAAAGCCAATTTCCAGTTTTTTTCACCTATATTGCAATTACGGGTATTTTTTTGGAATTGATATTCATGTTTTAAGTCTTAAGCTTGTTTCAAATGATCTTATCTCAATATTATTCACCTATTTTTCAGCTCACTTTCGTGGAGAACAAAATTTATCTCAAACTTACTGGCAAAGAACCAATAGCATGCTTGTTTCGAGCGAGAAATGTTAGCTTTTTTACTAATGTTAATTTTGTTACTAATGTTAATAAGTTTTAATAATTCTTAATAAAACAAATCTAATGCTTACTATAGTGTAGTGTAATGAAGTACTGATGCGTGATTCGTTCTGTATGATTCGTTTCATGAAAGAAAATGATGCAATATGATATGTGTGATTTTCAGATGACTATTTCGATGTAAAATACATATTTAAAAATATTAAAACTTTTTCAGCTTTGGTAATGCCGGAATGTTACATTATTAGGAAAGAACATATGGATGCCGAAAGGATGGAACCGAATTCTCAAGAATTTTATCCAGCCAACCCACTCAAATTTGGTCATCATCTTTGGTCCAATGCTGTTTACTTGATAGCATTACTTCTAAGTAAGGTTGTTTTTCTACTTTTCTTTTGAGAATTTTATTGCAATTATGGTCTTACGATTTCATAAAAATCAGTGATGGTCTTTTGAAGTCTTCAGTCATTACATAATGGAGTGCAGAATCGTTTCACAAATTGTCGAAAAGCCAAAAATAAGTTAAAATATAGTCAGCACATTAGCGGTGTCATCAATATACTTGACTGATTTCTCAAATATTGAGTGTTTGTAATGCAGGTGGTAGACTATAACTGAAATCAAATAACGTTATGGTATGATAGGTATTGCTGAAAAATTAGATGACCGTTACTGGTGAAAACTCTCTAATAACGAATGCACTGCACTGAAGACTTAAGCTTTCTTAGCAAAGCACAAACGAATTCTAATAAGGCAGCGGTATAATGCAAAATGCTAGAATCTGTCTCAGTCCAATTTGATAATTTGTATATTGGTCAAAAAAAAGCTTTAGTTCAAATTAATGGTTAAAACAGTTGTAAATGAATTTTCTAGAAGATGAATATGTTCATTTAACGGACATTGATCCGATTTGTCGACATCGTCCAGCCAGTCAACGGCCAAAATATCAAAATCGTTATTCCACATTTCAGGTTAACATTACAAAAATTTTTTTGCCATACGATAGTAAGAATAAATTGGAAGAGAGAAGAAATTTATCTATCTTAAATTGGTAATATTCTGTTTAGCGTGATATGGAGCAAACAGAAGGAAAAGTATGTTTATTTTTAATAGTAGATGCCTGCGTTTATGCTTTCTTTACTGAATTTGATTTTCACGAAAGAAACGATTGGAGAAGGGCTTACAAGGCTTTACTTTCTTGTAAGCAAAGGAAGGAAAAAAATTTTTTCTTTTTTTCTGCTTCATATTAGGCTTCTTTTTTATTTAACATAAAATAAATATAAAGTGAAATGCTGAATTAACGAGCGATTTTGAAGTTTCGTTTGTTCCGTTTCTTTATGTTGTTCATTTACCATTAAATAATCAGTGGTCTAATTTCTGTTCGCGTTTCGATACAATTATACATTTGCCATCTTACATAAATTTAGAGACTTAAAAAATGAAATATGTTGGGTCATTTATTGCACTCAGATATTTTTCTCTTTGGTATAAATGATTTAGGCCATTAATCATAAAAAAAACATATGTAGGTTCCTTCCTCACAACATAAAACTTAAAAATTCCAAATTCCTTTTTTCGTGATTTGCATGATATTTTTTTTTTAAAATATAGGTTAATAGGAACCTTCTTAAGTGCATGTTATATTTCGCTTCCACTAACGGAGTTATTACGTACCTTGTTGGATTCCTATCGTGAAATCCATATTTCGATTGGATAGTGGAAGTAAGGTAAGTCATGATGAAGATGATGCGGTATCTCGATTGTTTGTAAACGCTGTCAGCTGTTAAATTTCTCATCGTTTGTTTTATTTATCGATTTGAGTTTGTAGACTTTTCAGTTGTCAACATTGTCGCGACATGCTTATTTTCTTGTTAATAACTGACCAGTTTGTATTCGAGTCTTGATAATTTTAATTTCTGCAGCTGTTGGCTTAGAAAAGTTTTTCTTTTGCTTCATTGCTTCTAATATTAACTAGAGAAAATCTTTTGCACAATATCCTTCAGAGTAATATGGCAGGCGATCCTGTAGTTCAAGTTGTTCTCATCACTGAGTCAAGTCCTTTGCAAATGATGCTTTCAACATATGGGATTGATACTCAAACTCCGCATGATCTTGAACCGGTAAAAATTTGGCCGAGTTGGAGAATGGTGAAGGTATATTTGTTATTGAAAACTGATTATTGCATTATAAAGTAATGTTTGACTGAATAAATCTGGAAAAAAAAGTTCGCCGATTTTATATTTCGGGGATTTTGTACAAAAAGGTATTGCTCATTCAGACGTTTACTGTCCAAGTTTTCCAGGTTTTTGAATCCTTGGGAAAGAATGAAAAAATGGGTTTGAGTGGTAGACCAAGTCGGCCATTTGGTCCTCTTAATACGAGCAAAATTTTCAAACGTTTTGGTGATACTGTTCTCTGCTATCCATTATTATTCGAAGTAAAAGATTTTTACATCAATGCAGATCCGGCTGTATTAATTAACGAAATTAAGGTATCATTATATTCTAATTTTTTTTAAATAAGTGCATAGCAATGAAATAATGGTGAGATGTGACATTTCCGTTGTTAGAATGAACCATGTAATCGTTTAGTGGAAATTTTTTGCCTTGTACAAGCTTCTTAAAATCAGGGATAATATCTTATTAAATTCACTGTTAATTAAGCATTCGATGATTCGTGTTTATATTGATTATCTTGCTTTAGCTGATCAATATATGACAGTATCATGCTGATTTCATTGAAAATTCTGGCGACTAAAATTCTGTCTTGCTTTTATTGTACCCAGCTTTTGTCCGATTGTACAAATCGCATTTTGTAGCATTTAGCCTTATTATACAAATTTGAATTCAGAAAGAGTTCGTTCAAATTTGTGACAAATGCTTAATTCTCTTTAGTTTTTATATACAACTGCAGTTAACTTTGGAGTTTATATCGAAAAGATGGAAACTCACTGGACGTCCAACATTTTGTATGGTTTTACGAGGGGAGATTATGAGTGGTGAATACTTCAGTCATATGTTGGATTTACTAATCTCATTGAAAAGTGGTTGTATTAGTGGAGTACGAGTACGAGTTGGTAGACTTCATGTAAGTTATTCGAGGAAAATGCCATTGATTTCAAATTTTCGGCAGCTTCAAATTTTTCTTCAACATGATTCTACCATGGTTTTTTGTATGCTTGAACTTTGTCCTAGCTAAAGAAATGAAATTTGAGACTGGGAAATTCAAAGATAAAATGTAGTCGCTGTAATGCTGAGGTCTGTTCCTTTTAAAAGTGTTACAGGTCGGGAAAATGATTTGGAATCAGGTACAGAATTCATTTCAGATTTCAGTGCGTTGTGCAGTTTTAATTGGGAAATAAAAAATGAATTCTTGGTTTTGGAAAAATTTGTTTTGGTGGCAACAATTTTTAGGGTTTTCGGGCAGAGCGCGTAAGATAGTTCAGAAGTTATTCCTTATTTTTGAGTTAATTAATACTCCGTAAAATACTTACTAAAAAAAAAGAAAAAAAAACTATTTCAGCAGCTTTTGAATTCGGGATGTATGGAACACGTCGATTTTGGTACTGACAATGATGTAAATTACAATAATTTTGAAGAACTTGGTGAAACAGATTTATTACCGCATTCTCGAGTATCTATACGAGATAGCCGTGAAGAGGACATTCATATTACAGAGGTATCCACATTTTTGATTGTCATAGTTTTTTTTTTACATTGATTCAAAAGTGATTTTTGTATATAACAAATGAAATCAATATGATAAATCAGAATAAATGGATATATTACGTGCCCGAAGGCATTAAAGTTTTAATTATCTACTGAACAGTTTTCGTTTTTGTGTTGAAATAGCATTCAGAAGGAAATGGACATCATTGGATGACCATCTTTGGTTATATTTTGTTCGTTATGCTCATGTAAAGTTTGTCTTCTTTACTCGCTTCTCCATCATTGAAATTCTTTCAACTAATATCGTTGCAGAATGATTTTAATTGCAAGCCGGATCAGGAATTACATGTGATTGTTCAAGACCACAATGTTGATGCACTTCGCAGGGTGGCATTTGCAGTTGTGGTACTTTCTCAACGCTATGGGATGGAGTACGTTGTAGATGGTGGTAGGTCATATTGTATGATTTTGACGCTTTCCATAACGATTACATCCTGCAGCTTATCTGTATTAAATGCTCAGTTTTCAGAAAGTTTGAAAATGCGTCTGGAACGCATTTATCGTCAGGCATGCGCTAGGCGTCGTTGGTGGATTGTTCGTTACTGTGCTGCAAAGCTCCGAAAAGTGACCAGTTCATTGGCATCTGAAATAATAAACATCCTTGTTAGAGGAAAACAGGTTTCTAGCCTTTTTTTGTTACTAAATAAAAATATCAAAGTGAAATTTTAACTTTTAATTTTTTTTGAAAAATAAATGAATACTATCAAATATACTGAGCATGAAATAACGATATCAAATATCGACTAAGAAAATGGTTTATCTGAAGATGTTATTGTTAATCTTTTATTTGGTACTATTTATTCAATTTTTGTACGGAAAAAGGCTAATAGGCTCAGAAAAAAGCTAATATTTTACAAAAATTTTCCAGATTATTGTTGGAGTCAGTGGTTGTCGAGAAATGACCATAACAAAATCAATAACTCCGGATCAAATAGCTGATGCACTATTCAACTCATATTCAGAAAATGAACCACAAGCTGCTGTCTTACAACAGGAGCTTATTATTGCATGCTCGGATTTAGTACATATTACTTCTTTCTTTCAAAATAATTGGTGACATTTTGATGAATTGATAGTATGTGGCAAAATGTTGCTAATATCTGAGGAAACTTGTAAGTTTATTTTTGGAATTTGGAATTTTTAAGTTTCTATATATTTTAGATAGCACAAAAGCCATATGTATTTGATGGTGTGCTGACAATTCGTTTATCATGGTTAGCGGATGCAATTTCACTAATGCTCAATTATATGCGAAACGCAGGAAATGTGAGACAAAGTTCCGTCATCGGAATGCTAAATATGTCAATCTCAAAGATGCAAGCAAATATTTTTACGAGTAAGTTTTCATGAATATCATATTTAGGTTCACTGTTTGTTTTGTTTATAATTTTAATCAGTTGTACTTGTATAGATAAGTCTTCTTTTAAGAAGTAGGTTTGATCTGCACATCCATTTTTTTTCCAACTCAAACAAATTTCATACATTGATGGTAAGCTATTGCTTTAACCTGTTTTACTGTGCAATATTTTGTTCGATGTCTCCAGCTAATTATTTACACAGTTCAATGGTGAAAGTTTTAGAGCCTGGTAAAATATAGAAGTGGTTTTGATCAGTACAACTGATGCTAATATAATTAGATCATTTAAAAAAAAAAAAAAAAATATTTGGTATTTTTTGCGCTAAAACTACGGTAAAATTAATATTATTGTATTTTAGAACGTTCCCTGCCTTGCTGCTGGTGTTCCAGTGCCTGTCATCTTGAAATAAATTGATAATTAAAGTTACCTGTGCTTCAGTTACATGGGATTACGAAAATGAGGGTGTTATGATTAACATAGGACTGACTGTTTGCTTTTTTGATGTTTTATCTTCTTGTAACTCTGTGCTTCACTAATGCGCTTATATAAACTACGCCATTTTTCTCGATTTTTTTTCAAAGCATGCCGCTTTTTTCAGAGATTGATGAAAACTTAAGTGTTTACGATCTTTCACCAATCGTTGTAAAATATGTTGTTGCCGCGCTGTTGACCAGAGAATATTGGCACTTGCTGTATGTGATATCGCTGAATCTTTTTGAAGATTTTAATATTTTCATTACTTTTTAGAAGTTATTATATATCTGATTGTTCACTGTCGATGACTTACTTATATATCCAGTCAGATATGTTAATTACATTTTTTCACATATCTTTTTAGAACACCTTTGCAATCACGACGCTTGAATGGTTCATTAAACCGTGTACCACCGAACTTCTATGATAGCGTTTGGAAAATTTTAGAACGTACGCAAGGTGGTATCGTTATTGCTGGACAACATCTCCCACAGGTTACTTCATAATCCTTAGAATTTTGAAATACTTTAAAGGTTAGAATTTTACAGTTCTGCCAAGTTGGAATTTACTTCTCGGCATCGTTTCTCTGAAATTTATGATAGCGTGTAATGGCGTGTAATAGCGTGTGTAAAGAATTTTGCTGTATTTTGTGATCTGGTTTTTCTCTTCCAGCAACCAACATTAAGTGATATGACACCATTTGAATTGACTTTCTCATACAAAATTGAATCAATGATGAGTGCAATCGAGCATCCAGAATATCGTCAGATTCTTGTGGAAGTATGGGATTTTTTTTTTTTGTTTAATGGTACTTTATAGATTCGATCTTCGGAAATCCTTCAAAACTTTCAATTGAATAGATAGAAAATTAACAGCATTCTCAATCATTACTACTAAGCGATTGAAAAGCACGGCTTGTATATGTTTCTGATGAAATTTCTTTCAGCTATTATGTATTATTGCCGTTATTTTGGAACGAAACAGCGAGGTGATATTCAGTGATAAGCTAGATTTAGATCAGGTTCTGTTATTGTTTTCGGTTGAGCATTATTTTAGCAAAGCATTTCGCTGTACATCATTCTATGTACAATTGACAGTTGTCTCAAATGATGCCCAATGCAAAAATGTTTAAGTTTTGCTTAGAAACCTGGCGAAAGTATTATTTGTTGAAATTTCAGCTAATTTCCACAGCTTTTCGACAGTATTGTTCAGACCATGGTATTGTAAATGGAAGTGATATGACACCATTCTATGAATTAAATAATTCCGATTTGTCAAGAAATTCAACAGCTAATTATTTTGCTCGAGTAAGTTCTTAAGTTCTTTATTGTTGTCTCTAAATTTGTATCACTTTTTCTTCCAAAAATTAACTTGTTTTGTAGCTTTTTGAGATATTTGATGATGTTTCTCTTCATTACTTTAAAAAAAGATTTTAACGATTTAAATAATTATTAAAATATTCTAACTATGCCCATTTTTCTAATGCTTTGCTTATTGTGTTAAAAAGTACTACAAAGAAAAAAGCTAAAAAAAAACGCTAAAAAAAATCGAACAATACTACTGTTTATTGTATTTCTGGCATATTTAGAAATCACTGGAATTTTTTTTAGATTGTAATTGACTCCCTGTTGAATGGAATATGTGTGGATCAACTTAAAATAGCTACCTTTATGCCAAGCGATCCTGTCTTTAATTCTGAACGATCTGGCAGTCAAAGATATGATGGTTGTTTACTTAGTTAATAGGAAATACTAGAATAATACATCGAACGGTAAATATAGTGATCTGCTACACTGAAATAGAAAAAGAAGATTCAGTCATGAATGTGCTTTGCTTTTGTCTTTTCAAATAAATGAAGGGCATTTAAAATAAAACAGCTTTGGTACTACCGATATATGCTCTCACATTATCTCTAATTATATCTAGTCCATAATATATTCGCAGCAACAGAAAAAGCAAATCATCTTTCGATTGGAAAAAATAAATAAATGGGAAATAAGATATAAGGTAAAGAAGTTCCTTACGTTTTAATTATTTTTTCTCAAAATTATTTATGTCTTATCCCAATGCAAACAGTTATAGGAAATTCTGGAAATTGTAATTAGTATAAGCGCTCATTACAAAAGTTAGTATACTTTCCATTTCGCGTACATACTTTCACATGACAATTTTTCTATAACTTTTCCATAACAATGCAGTTTTCCATGACAATTAGAATATTCTATTAAATGCTTCTCTAACATATTTCTCTCCTATTATATTCCAAATCAAAGCACACGGCAAATTTCAACCATAGTCTGTCTATGCATCTAGGAAACCGAGATGCATTATCAGACTACATAGACTAGACCATTACAGGCTCCCAAATAATCCAACCTTTACCAGATTCGTGCTACTACGAGAAACGTTTGTTGTAAGCCTCTAAATGTTCCGATCCGGATTCTCGTTATTCTAACAAAAATTGACCATTTATCTTTTTATGAATATCCGGAATGATTCCGGAGTGATTCATTCTCATTTAACATCAGACTATCCTAACCTAATCTCCAGCCCCGTAATAGTGATTTATCTAACCTGAAATTGACCATACGACAAATTTCTGTCTCTATGACTTTTATGTCATTCTATTGTGCTTCAAAACTAATAATATATTCAGATAAAAAAGAAGTGACAAGTCTTGGTAGACCTCATATAAATTATGCTTGGCATAGGCGTTTAGAGACATCTGCTAAATTTTTTTCAAAATTTTATAAACAAAATTTATTCGAAATTATATTAGCATTACAATAAAGTAATAAAACCACAGATTAAATCTAAAAGATTGCTCTTCATATCAATCAACTCATTCCCACGATTTTTTATGATATTTCTGTGGCTGTTCTGTGCAGTCACAATCTCCCTTGTATTTATTACAGTCTGCTTCGTCAGCCTCTTCCACCATGCAGCGCCAATATTTCTTGCATTTCGAATAGCATGGTGACACCCTGTAAATGTTAAAAATTTTAACCATCATAATTAAAAATTGACAAAAAAGAAAATTTAACAAACTTTCTCCCCATGGCATTATGCATTGCAATCGCAAAGATGACAGTTAACACGAGTAGTTTAGTTGTATCCAACATAACCTCGCTGTAGTCAACACTTAACCCAATCGATTCAATTAAATCCAAATTTAAATTTTCAGACAGGCTACGAAGCAATAATCGAATCCAATAATTTATTAGGCTGAGCAATCAACCAGAAAGCTTTCGCTAGGATACAGTGACTGAGCAAATGCTTTAATTATTATTTAAGTTAAATTATTGAACATGAAGGTAATTAATATGCAAATTTGTTATGCACCAATATGTTTCGCTGAAGTCTAATACTGAAACGATCCTACTGACAAGCAATTTGAAATTGGATTGAACAAATATGAAATGAAGCAAGTTGATTTAGAATCAAAATAGCAATGTAATAGAAGATTCTAAGTCTAGACATGAACTTATTCTTGAATATAAGCAAGACGTTTTTCAACCTTAGAAGTTCCAACCAGATCTCGGAACTTCTAAATCTATTAGATAAACATAGCAATAAACTTATTTCAAAATGAAATCAAAACCTTACGAATAGAACAAAAATATAATGCAATTAATAATGAATATAAAATAATCAAATAAGAACTGTAATCTGAATTCGCTTTTGATAGTGATTGGCTTGAGTTTATTTAATAATTCCGAATTTGGTGATTGATTCTAGAATCGATGCATGAAAATAGCCCGAAAAATATTTAAAGTCTGAAATACCTGTAAAATAGCCAAATATGTCATCCATATCTTGCCTGAAAGCAGAAGAAGCTTTTTAAGGAAATTCTTTGCTGCCAATAACTTTTCAGTGACAGCTTTTTCATGCAAATAATGCAAAACGTTCGCTGCTTGAAAGTAAAATGCATTTAAATGTAAATTAAACAGAAATGCAATCTCGTCAAACTATATATTCCTCAAATGTTAATCACGTAAAACGAGCTTATTTTGATTAATATATTTTCCGAAAATCCGAGTTCGAATAATTATAGAATCTAAATTATGACTCATTAATTCATTTTTTTAAAATTGTTATTCATTTCGTAGCTAATTTACGGGAAAAATGACTGCAGCATCATGGTCATTATTTATCAACGATATTTGGTCGCAACCATTTAATTTTCTTACAACTCTTCGGTAATATATTGATAATTAAGATTGAAACTGTACTATATTGATTGAACGACTTATAGTCCTTAAATTCCGAACCATAGAGTTGGAAGCATATGTTTACTGAAAATCCAAAATTTTTGAGAAATCGCTCAGATCAAAGGTAGCTCTCACTCCATCCTTCAGAAACTAAAATGATCTGGAGGAGCTTAGCTTCGCGAACGAGCATTATTTACAGGTTTCATCCACGTGACACAAACTCCCTTGTGACTGAGAAAACCAACACAAAATATTTTTATCGCTGCTTAGGTGATGTAGGAGCTACGAACTTTTCTACGGCGTCTTCTTTCCTCGGCACTGATTCTACAGATAATTTCAAAGAGCAGCATTATGAATTGAGTGTCACCACGACTTCCGATTGGATGCTAAAGTAAACCGTTTGTTGTAGTCAATCGATTGAGATTATGATACTGCTTTAGAAAGTGTTTATATTGCTTTTTAGCGGCACCACGACAATTTTGATGAAAATGATTTTATTGATGTCTATGATGACGATGTTGACAATACAGTACTACTGGAGACAACATTGACACCAATAAAGTTATCGATGATGGCATTGACATGGAGCGATAACGATTAATGATGCTTCTCGCCTGTCAATGATGGCTACAACGATTAATAACGATTCTCCGTTTGTCAGATCAGTTCTCCACTGACTGCAAACTGATGGATTCATCAAAGCCGCAATACTACTGTGGATGTGAGTTGCCTTCAATATTTTTGAGGCAATGCTATTAATACCTCGAGAAAATTCTAAGTATTTATGATGGAAACAGATTTCGTGAAATTTAGTGATGTTTGAATAAAAACGATAGCGAGAACAGATCAAGGAAATGAAATAAGTTGAGATGTTACGTACGTAAGTGTTTTTCTCTTTTCAATTATTAAAAATATCACTGATGAATTCGATAAAAAATAGGTCTAATATTTGATTATAATTACTGTTATTCTTATTTAATCACTTATATTATTCATTATTGATATTTTTAAAGATTAAATTAGTCAATAACAATTTATGAAATAATTGTTACATGAACGCATATATATATTCATATATACACACAATTTTTTTAAACTTCTCTTCAAATGTTTCATTGCAGATATTAATTACATAACAAAAATTTTTGCGAATCTTTGACTAAATGTTAAAAAACGTTTAACAAAAACTATAAGAATTATTATTATCTATATTTAATTTTGTATTCAATTACAGAAAGCAGCAAATATCCACAAAGATGGTAATGCATTAATAATCACAGTATCAGCCGGAATTGTACCGAAAATGAAAAAAATGAAAAAAGAAAGTTTTTCTGGGAAAAATTACATTTTGTTTTATTCGTTTGAAATCAGATTTTAAAAAAAGTAATTGACTTTTTGTCTTAAGTACTACAAATTTTATTAATTCACGATAATGAAACATGCAGAAATTCATTGAATGATAGTGTTATGTGAATTATTTTTCTTTTATTTTTTCTAATATTTCAAAATTAAATGTCAGATTTCTTAGGAAGTAAATTTGTCAATTCTAAAACAAACGTGCAAATTTGAAATGATACAAGAAAAGTGAAAATTTAATAATGTAAATAACGCACTGTGCGATCGGATAAACAACGGCAGTTTATGAAACAACTTACTCATGTAAAATTTTGTCATTGTGCTATTGAAATTCAATCAATAAAATTATATTTATTAAATATTTTAGTCCTTTCCTCAATAATGGAATACTGATATATTGGAATTTGACTATTATTACGTAAGCGGCTAGTGGATGGGTCGATTTTTCTTATTTCATTTATCTCTAACAATTGCCAGTATGTGGTAGATATAATGTGAAAAATTTCCAAAAAATAGAAATGGAAAATTCATTAATTTAGGATATTAACAACTTCTAAATATTATTTTAAGCCAATGTCAAGTTTGTTTCTTTTTGAAAGGAATATTTTTCCTTTTTCTGTAGTTGTGGTGCATCTGCATGAAATAAAATTCTTCTATTGATATTGCTAAAAAGGATAACTAAACTGATTAGCATTCACATGTTTTCTGCTTAACTTGCCACCAAAAAATTTTTTTGAAATTATGGCTCAATTGCACAGAGTAAGGATTATTCAGTTTAGAAAAAGAGAGGCAAAACTAATTTGAAATTCATTGCAAATTTGCTCTTCTTCCCATAAATTCAGTTTCCCTTTTTAATGTTGAAGAAATCGAAAATCGCAATTTTCAATGTGATATCATAATTTTTGAAAATTTTAAATTATCAGCTATGTTTTTTTGTATCTTTGTATCTTTTTTTTGTATCGTTTACTTTGTATCTTTTTAACATACTGCTTGCTTTCTTGTTTAGTTTGTTGAACAATCATTTTAATTGCTTCCACTGTTTCGTTTTTTGCACACATTTTAAGATTATTCCTATTTACTGCATGGATTTCTTCTACTGCATTTTTTACTTTTTTATGCCATTCGATTAGCGATATTTAGGGTACATTGAAAATTTTATTCAGTATAGGACGATTAAAAAAAACACGGACTGCATGCAATCAGTATGCAGTCCGAGAATTATGAGCAAAGGCATTCCAATTGTATATTTTTCTAAATTCACATTCTAGAATTATTATGCAAATGCATGTAGCTTGTAAAAATTCAAACAAATTTTTAGATAAGCGCTTGATGCGCAAATTGTGATATAAGGCTAATAGTTTAATATGTGTGATGCACTGCTTCAATATAACAACCAAAAAAAAGCTTCTTTAAACTGTGGTTCCCATAAAGAGAAAAATGTTGAATTAAATAAAAATTTTCATCCTATATACAACATTGTATTTGCAGGCAACATAAATTACTGTCAGCAAGTGTGACCGGTGTGGCAGAATTATATTTCCTCCACACAATCTCCTATATTGTTCATTTTGAAACTTTGACGAGAGAAAATGAAAAAATTTGCTCAAGAATAATGCATCAATTGAAATGTTCAAAATATTCAATCTTTACGAATGTTTTATTTGATTTTTTTTTAAACTTTTTCTTATTCGCAATTTCTGAAGTATTGTTGAAGATTCATTTGTGTTTATGAAAGATGTAAAATCACAATCTCATCAGTATTGAGCAGTAATATCGTCGGTAAATGAGAAAATAAGTAATGGTGCATGCTGTTAACCATAGTGTCCAATAAATTGTCCATCGACAATAGTACCATGTTTTGGATGGTTTCTTCTTCGAAATCAAATATAATACTTGGCATTTGTGTTGGCTGAATTAAGACTTAGCTTATGAAGAATAAAATCGAGTAAAATGTACGCTCGGTTGCATGCTCAATTACATAATCACTATATTGAATTTAAATTCAAAAAATTCAGTAAATTTGAAAGCAGTACTTCAGATCTTTCAGACTCTTCCATTTTGCTCTGCAATTGTTCTGGCGTAAACTGCAATTACATATTAATAGAACAAGCAACAGTACCTAGATTTATTTCAACAATTTTCAAGTTATTTTTCCCTTATTAAGGAAGATTAGTTATTGTTTCCAAATGCAGCAATATGATAATTCAGGTGCAGAAAAACAACAATAATCCGAAATACTAACAAAATTTCCGTAAAACAAATAATTAGTATTTTGGAAGATTTCCGGGATAGAAAATATTACAAAAAGAAACTGAGAAGGATTTCATTTCCATCGCATTTGAAAACTCACCACATAGCGCTTACGATGTGGAATGCCAGTGTCATACCGATATGGAGTGTCGCCATCATATCTGAAATATATGCCAAGCAATATTTCAAAAAAATGAACCATTAATGAAAAATTAATTCTTGCTTTATCATCAGTTTATATAAAAATGAACCTCATTTTTCGTCTATTCCGATTCTTGCTGACTGCACTTGAAGACGGTAACTTATGACCGGACTGAAAGTTTAGATATGAAATTTTTGGCTCTACTTTTTCAAACTTTCTCAAAACAAACAAAATTAGAGACATAAAAAAGAACGGCGTCTGGAATAAAGATAGAAAATAGGAGGATAGGAAATTGGGATGATCTGTAATGAATTATGATGAACAGAAATATTAAAAAAACACCTGTTCATCATATTCATCGTATCCATCATATGCATTTTGCTGTACAAATATTTTTTTTGGTTGTTTTCTCTAAAAAATACTTTCTTTAATTGCTCAAATACAGATCAAAATTTAAAAAGTTTTGATTGAAGTTTGCAACAAATATAAATTTCATTCCTTCCTCCTACTATTCGA